>ML804173.1:335897-362324 GCA_009831015.1 Picea engelmannii | reverse complement strand
ATTTTTATGAAATAATTATTCTCCCCACATGAATTTTCATCCAACAATGTAATCATCCCTTAATTGGGTTGGTTGTCATTGATGTCAACCCTTGAAGAAAGTCCTGTAACAAATTCCGGTAGCATAAAGGTTTGAGTAATGGATCCAGGTTTGTTTGATGGATAATGGTATGATTTTTCATATATTTGCAGGTAAGATTATTCTGGATGGATAGTACATGTCATGCCATTTCCAGTGGTATGTGGAACGTCACATAAATCCTCACGGTTAGAGATTTATGACCATGTGAAGTTGGAGAACCCTCATGAGTCATCTAGAAGCCCCAAAAGGTCAAAGTAGTCAAAGTGGTTGCAAAAAAGAAATTATTTAAATAATAAAGTGAAGTGATGAGTGTACTATAATTCAAAGTGGATACAAAAGAAATTATTTAAATAATAAATTAATGGATAAATTACTAAGTGGACAAGTGGTTAGAAGTGGGTTAGCCCTAAAATAAGGAAAATGGTTTAAGAGATTTTAGAAGGTAAATAGTAAAGTGAAGTGATGAGTGTACTATAAGTCAAAGTGGATAAATTTTTTTTTATTTAAATAATAAAGTTAATGGAGAAATTACTAAGTGGACAAGTGGTTAGAAGTGGGTTATCTCTAAAATTAGGAAAGTGGTTTAAGATGGTTAGAAGGTAACCCCTTGAGAAAACTACATAAAAGTATAAGAGGCAAGGGTCTCTCATTTTAATCACACTTGAGTATATTGAATATCTACAAGTGACTGAGGTAGCCAAAGGATATCTAAGATGAATTTCAGAGGGAAGGTGAAGTAAAGAAGGCCGAAATGCAAGGGATGATGAATTCTTTTGATGATACTTTCTAAGGCATGTTATTTACAGGTCATCTCACCATTTTCACAATAACATTTTTTCTAGAATGATTCAGACAGTAAAATTGGGAGGCCATTGAGGAAACACATACAAGTAGTTGTGATAAAAATTTCATCTTGTGGGTCGTTGTATTTTTGGAGTTACACTCCATGGAAAATAGGGTTTGTGGCTAGTCCTGAAACTAGTCTAAAACAAGTGTTTCAGGTAAAAACATCATAACTTCTTTATAACATATCCAAATTCAGTAATACCAAATGTATTGGTTATATTACAGTCTGTAGTATGTTGTGTACCATTTTTAGATCTATACAACAAATATTCTGTGTGGGGCATTCTCTACAAGTTCGATCTTTAGAATAATCCAAAATTCAACAAGGTATGCCATTTTTTCTATAACTCATTTTCTGAGAGGTTCCAAGTAGTGAAATCTGGAGGAATTGCATAAAAGACACTGAAGAACATTGTGTACCATTTTCAGATCTTTATTCATTACATGTACATAGTTATGATTATTGCAAGTTATGGTTGTTGACTGATCCAAAATTAGTCATGTGAGACCAAAGTAAAGTTTGATGAAAATGATAGTCTCTTGTTGTTAAAGTTAAGGAAGGTTTGTAGATATGTGATCATATACACCAGTTTTATTACAGAGTTACAAATCAAATTTGGATGATGAAATTTATGAGATCTTTTGGTTGAGGTACATGTTGGGTACATGGTTGATACAAGTAGTTTATGATTTGACACATACATGAGGTGTATGATTGATGATGTTGGTACATATTGATGAGTCATAGTTTATATGTATTTGATGCATGATTCGTACATATTTGGTGCATGGTTGATGCACTCGTTGATGGTACAGGTTAGTGCATGGTTGGTGCACTTGTTTATGGTACAGATTGATTACAGGTCAAGGTACAGGTTGGTGCATGGTTGATGCACTTGTTTATGGTACATGATGATTACATGTTGTCTGGTATAGGTTGGTGCATGGTTGATGCACTTGTTTATGGTATAGGTTGATTACATGTTGATTGGTACAAGTTTACAACAATATATCTCACAATGATAGTGTGACAGTGGTTCCATGATTCTACTTTTATTTCAGGGAGGTTGGACGGGGCAAGGACATATGGTTGTAGCCACCTTCCGATTGTAGCCAGAGAACATAGGGGGTTGTATCCTCCTTCTGGTTGTATCCAAATACTTGGGGAGTTTGATCTTCCATTAGGTTGTAGCCTGAGAAACTAGGGGGTTGGAGCCTCCTTCCAGTTGGAGCTGGAAAACAAAGGAAGTGGGTTCTTCCAATGAATGTAATTCTTGAATACATATAAGAAAAAAAAATCTATGGTTTTCTCCTGCTTTCGGTTTCCATGTAAAAACAATGGTGTACTATGTATGTGTATGATTTATCATTTGTTTCTTGTTTATTTACTCTACAACTATTGGATGATAATTATACATTGATATAACACTTGCATTTTGTGGTTAAAAAGGATTAGATTGCTCTATTACTGATTTACCCCCTCTTAGTAATGCAACAATTGGTATCAGAGCCAGTTTCTTCAGGAAACAATTTAACCACTGGAAGGAGATCATGTATTATTTTGAGAATGAAGTACCATTGTTTAATGGTCATAATGGTTTAAAATATGAGATGTGGAGCATAAGGAGGAAAATATTTTTACAAGCACAAGGGAATTATATTTGGATATCAGTCATTACAGGATATGATAGTTAAAAAAGGGAAAAGACTGCAACTAAGAAGGAATTGAAGATGAATAACAAAATAACAATGGATTTCATCTGGGAAGGATTACCTAATCTGGTAAGAGAAAAGGTTGGTAAATGTTCATCAGCCAAAGAACTTTGAGATAAGTTACATGGCATATATTCTTCACCCATCACAGATTCAAAAATTTCCAAAGAAGATGCATATACAAATCAAGAAGAATTATGTTCGCCATGTCAAACAAATTCAGAAGATGAAGAGTACATAATCACCAAAGGTATGTTGTTTTGCTTTAATTGTGAAAAACACATACATCTTGAAATAGAATTCCATGAAGGAAATGAGATAGAAAAACTAATTGAAAAGGAAGACAATTATGAAGCATAATTGATTAGTGCTTTAGATGAAATAAGAGAAGAAAGCAAGTCACTCAAAAAGGAATCGATGAAACAAAAGGAAAGTGTTCACAGTTTTGAAGAAACCCAATAGGTCATCGAGAACTTAATAACTCAGCTAGAAGAAGCTAGAAAGATCGAAGAAAATCTTGAATATCAAAAGCAGTATTTGGAAGTCAACATAGTAGGACAGAAGGAAGAAACATAAATGAGAGAGAATATATTGAAAAATCATCTTAAGGAAAGAACTAACGATTTAAACCAGCTTGAGACAAAGTTTGGTCAAGAAGAGAAAGGACTTGAAGAAGAAATAATCACATTAAAAATCCAGCTTGAAGAAGCAAAAAAAATAGAAGTCATCATTAAGTCTCAGATAATGAAGAAAGAAGAAGAGGTTGAGAAGATTGAAGAAGAGGTTGTCACATTGAGAAGTAAAATCTTCAAGCTCAACAAGAATGTTGAAGAGACAGAAACATCCACAACAGTTATAGAAAACGAAGAGAGACACTCTAGGTTTCTAGAAAAGAAGAATGAAGAAAATAGAAAGAGTTATGTAGAGATACTCAAAGGAAGGAATCATGGTCAACCATAATCTAAGAAAACTATTGAAGATACATCTTCAATAAGACCATCCATATTCAAGCCACAAAGAAGCTTCAATCATGATCATGATCAGTCAAGGAAGAAATTCAGAAGGACTACACCACAAAGAAGATCATTCACTCCCAAGTATGCAAATTTATTTTATAGTCATTGTTTTTATTGTACTAATTTTAGACATAAGGTTGTAGATTGCAGGGATTATAAAATAAATTTTCAAGAAATAAAT
The DNA here is from genome assembly GCA_009831015.1 of Picea engelmannii. Taxonomy (NCBI): domain Eukaryota; kingdom Viridiplantae; phylum Streptophyta; class Pinopsida; order Pinales; family Pinaceae; genus Picea; species Picea engelmannii. The sequence goes on along the minus strand of ML804173.1, from coordinate 358,487 downwards.
GCCTATATGGCCCCACATAACATTGAATGTTACAAATGTCATAACTATGGACACATAGCTAGTGATTGTAGAAGAATGATCGATACTTCCATGAAAGAGAACACTAATATCAAATATATGAAAGTATGGATAAGAAAACAATTGAACAATTGAACAAAGACCAGGTCCCAGAGATCGCAAGATTGGCAATAAAACGACATGAAGAAAATTCTATAGAGAAAAAGAAAGATGTCATATACAAAGAGGTTTGGAAAGTAACTGAAAGAAAATAAGGACATGTAAATAAGGAACATGTTCAAGAGATTGTACTTTCAGGCATTGTAGTAAAATATGAATCCATGGACAGAAAGAAATAAGTCAGAGCTTAGAGAGATGATGAATCTACCAATGAAGATGATGATGAATACACATCAACACAGAAATTGTTCTAAGCCATCTGGCTTAGAGACTCCCAGGTAATATGAATATTAGACATGGGGAGTCTATGCGATAGTTGTGACAGAAAAAAGAACCATCCTTCGAGTAGCTTGTAGAGTTTGAGAAGACAGACCAGAGAAGTCAGTTAGCAGAAGTACAATAAATTGTAGTAGTGGAGACTTCATGATAGTATAGTGATAAATGGGTCAACATTATGGACAATTGTGTAGTAGAGTCTTGGACAATATGGACAAAGATGGATTCATAAGAACAGTTAGTAGGTTTGGACAAATATATGACAGTGGACGAGAGCATGGATTCATAAATTGGTCCATCGACAAAGGAACATTATGGATGCTAATTACACAGGAAATGGCTCAAACATTGCTAATGGATTCCAAATTAACAAATATTTTTTGGACACATGCAATGCATACAACAATTCAAAATCAAAACAGAGTAATACTCAGAAACAACAATGAAAAAACTCCCTACAAGCTATGTGTTACATGTCAAAATTACTCAGCTGGATAAGTGTCTCATGTTCCTCTCAATTGTCGTAAGTGTCGCATCTTCCTTACAACTTTCGCAAGTGTTGCAAGTTGGTCACAAGTGTCGCAAATGATGTTTGAACATACTTCCATGTCGATGGAACTAAGGAGACACTGAGAACATATCATATGCTTGATTTGAAGAAGGAGAACTAGTTTACTGAAGTCAAATAACTCTTAACACCTAAAGAGAGCTCTGAAACAAAGGTTTTGAGGGGGAGCGCTCCCCTATATCAGCCCTAGGAGCGCTGACACTCCCCTACAAGGCTTCAAGGAGCGTTATAATTCTCCCCTGCCCCCTCTGAAGGAGCGCTACTCATATTAAAGGTGTTGACACTTCCCTAAAGCTTACCAGGGAGCGCTACAACGCTCTGATGCCCCTTCTAAGGGAGCATTGCCTAATCTGAGGCAGTAGTTGGCCCGTTGAGGAGAATAAGGGGAGGATCTTTCAAGATTAGGAGGCAGTTGTGTTCGAATTCTTGGTTCCATCAAGAGATCCCTGATCTAAGGAGGAAGTTTCCAACTTGTTCTAAAGATAACTCAAGAGGTTAAGCTCCTCTTAACCTATTTAAGCAGGCTCTATGATGGTGGAAAGGAGGAAGAACTGCTAGTATGAAACCTATGATCTTGGAGGAAACACACAGTCAGCCAAAGGAGAGTGATCAGTGAAGCTGTTGTTATCTAGGTTGTGGACCTTTCAGGCAAGGGTTAGACGAAGAGGACTTGATGAAGCTGTCGCATTTGCATCTACGATTGTAAGTACTGCTGTCGTTATTCTCATCAATATGACAAACTTGGCCTGTTTCTTTCTAGTTTGTGTCTAATGTCACATGAACTTATCATTAATTGATAGATCTATTTTCAAGCTAATATCAATAGAGTAGGAAGTGGTTGTATCTTGTTTGTCTGCAGAACCCAGCGAGGAGCAAAGGATTGGAGCGCAACTCGGAGCGTGCAGGGACAAACATCGATAAAAAGGTACTTCTGTCATCCTTCCTTCTCATGTGTTAGTTTAGATATATTTGAAAGGAATTTAGTGTCCATGTTAAGCATTTTCTGTCTTAGAGTTAGGGTCAAGCTCTTTGAGGCAATCTACCTGTCCGCAGGGATATTTTCCTACAACATAAACTGGCGACTCCACTGGGGAGATAGCCTCAAATCGAAACTTCTTGTTTTGATTTCTCCTCATCGACCTTGTTCTACCCTCTTGATTGTTTCAGACCTGGTTCACTCCTCTTTTGATTGGTTTCATGAGCTGATTGGATCCTTACCCCATCACACTCAGCGTAATTGTCGAAATTGAATTGCAATTTTTTGATTTTTTGACATTTCTGGGAGTTTTTGAACCTGATGCCCCTGTCCCTGTGTTAACAGAGTGCCAACGCTCCCCCATAGCCTTACACAGAGCTCTATAACACTCCTTGCCTTTGGAAACAGAGCGCCAGCCCTCTTTGGCCCAAAAAACCTTCCAGAATTGCTTTTTCTGGGTTTTGCCTCTGTGTCTCCTCTGCTGAGTAACCTCGTGAGTCAATGTTTCTTCCCTTTCAACCTTGACATCTGTCTTTTTTGAAGAACGAACATCTTACTAGTTGGATTTTGTAGCCTTCTTCACTATTGTTATTGAGTTTTCCTGTTGATTAGAGTCCAAGACTCATGCATTGTCTTTCTCTCTATTTAACTGAGTAAAAACCCTGGTGAAGGTCATTAAAGGCCTACAGACCTCTTCATCTCGATTTTAGTTAAGATCATTGTTCTTCAATTTTTTCTTTTGGGTGTGAAGTTTGTTTTTCTCTTTGATTGTTTCTTTTCTTTCACTTTTCGTTTTGATTGCAACAAAAGGGTGTATTGTTTGTATGACTTTTGCTTGTGCTAGTTTGGTTTTCATTCATACAAGAAGGTAATTAGCAAGATGAGCATTGTGTTGAATTGATCATTATTCATATGCAAAAAATAAAAGGCATCTTCATGATTGATTGTGCATATTATAAGGCATCTAAAAATTTTTAGCATCACATCAGGATTTGATTGAGAATTGTTTGAGGACACTCTGTATTCGTGCTTGTTAGTGAAAAGAACTTTCTCTCTCCCTTAGATAGATGTTCATCGAAAGGAAATGACTGCTTATCATATTTGATGCATTCTTTGGGTCTGAGTCATAATTCCATTTGTTTCACTTCCGTGCACCCCTTTGCGTAAAGAACAACCATAAAATCAACGCTAATTAAAAGTTATTTAGAACTTTTTCTTTTCTAGGATCCTCCACCAATAGTAGACTAGGCTTAGTACTTTGGATTAGGTTGTGAGAATAACTCTCCAAAGTTTCCAAAACAAACAGTAGCATCCTGAGTTAGGGAGAGTAAAACCCAATTATCGTATAAGTCTGCCTGGGATCCCCCTCTCACACAGGGGTTATGCACGAGGTCGCATTCGGGTAAGCTACGGGGACTAACCCTCCGTGGTTTAACTGATTGTGGTGGTCATATTGTATTATGGGGATCACTTTGAGGTAAATCCACAATTACTGTGTGGAAGCCTTTTAGTTGATTTCAGGCTCGATACCCTGCCCGTACGTTCGGATCAGACTGTCGAATGTTCCCGCCCAGGGGCTGACTGCGAATTGGTAACCTTAGTGGCCATAATCTTTAGGGTCTTACACAAGGTGACGGTGACGGGAAGTCTCACTGTACATGGAGCAGACATTGGTCAAACTCACTCGGGCTCCTTGGAGGGTAAATCCACAATTACTGCGTGGAAGCTTGCACCAAGGCATAAGTCCGTTAAGCAGGTCTCCATTGTAACTGTTCCCACCCTATCCCCACCCTTTCTGGACTTGATCACGCGACGTTGGATTTCATCACCAACTAGTACGGTCATCAAAAGAAGGTCTTGTTTGCTTGGTTGTGATTCTTAGATTTTTTAGCGTGTGTTGTTTCTTTTCGCTAGTTGGCCATAGATCTCTTTCGCCGACTCTTCTTCGCCAACATCGACCCTCTACGACGCTCGCGGAGGCTACATGGACTTCCTATAGAAAATATGGAAGGAAACACCCCTTTACCCTCTCATTCTACGGAGGAATCTCCTCAACAGAGCGAGGTTCAAAATACTACAACTTCCCAGAAAGAAGTTCCCATTCCTTTGGACAATTTTCGAATTGTTTCAGAATCTCCGGAAGCTTACCACATTCCGGAGGGATACGAATGACAGATCCTCCACTTGAATTCCACTGGAGAATTTGTTGTCATCAATCCTTTTGACATTCCGGCTGGGTCTTCTCAAAACCCTTTAGCCAATGACCCTTTTTGGATCGCAGACATTGTTCGAAGTCCACCACGCTTGGTGCGAGATATTTATGGAACAGTGGAAGGTGCCTATGCACCTTTTTCCTACACTGTACCCCCAAATCACTTCACCGGTACCACCACTTTTACAGCCACACCACCCGTTGGTCCAAACACACCGTCCGTTGGCCCAAGGTCTACTATTCCCCTCCAGACGACCCATTCGACAATGGCCCCACACATTCCGACTATCCCCTCCGATAACGCGGTAGTTAATCAAGCTCCGATTGGCACACCTGTAACACCAAGACCTACACTCCCTTTTGGATTCAGGGCATTGAATGCTTCCACTGCCACCACTGCCCAAACTACTACCCAAATTATACAGGGAAGTTCCATACCTATCCAACAACCCGGAGGGACCGTTCTTGGTGTTCCCAACCCACTCGGCAACACCGGTCAGTCATTGACGTCTGGCTCTCAGATCCCGTGAACTCTACCTCAAGCTGGGGGGCATCCTCCCACCAGAGGAAAAATTGCATTTGGGGGGAACCCTAATGCTAGGGGGCATCCTCCCACCGGAGGACAAATTCCATTTGGGGGACACCCTCATGCTGGGGGGCAACCTCAATCCGGAGTCTACCATCAACCACACAGACAAAATGTGTCTGCCGCACCCAATCCGTGGAACATCATTTTCCAAGGAAACTCACAGTTCTCGACAGGACAAAATGTTCATACCCCGCAACAACCTCCTTATGGACAAATGCCAAACCCACCCTATAACCCACAAAACCCATCCGGTTATCCTCCGCTCACACATGCTTCTCAAAACATCTCAAATCCTATGTACCTTGGTCAAAACCAACCTCACATGAGAGGGCCCACGAGTTATAATTATCCACATAACCCAGTATTGGGCCCCACTGGTGTCCCTCTGCCACACCAACATTACCCACAGCTTAACCGAAAATTACCTTTTCTAGCTACCCTGGACCTTCCATACTTGTCTCGGTTAACGAATGATCCTATTTATCATTCTCCGGTTTGGCCAACTATTCCAGCTAAACTTCCTTCTGATATCCCAAAATTCGACGGAAAGTCCGTAGAAGACCTGAACAACCACATGATGACCTTCCATTTGTGGTGTTCATCCAACTCCCTCATGGATGATTCGATTCGTTTGCGTATTTTCCAACGAACACTTACGGGTTCCGTAGCGAAATGGTATATTGAATTACCACGCGCATCTTTTCACGATTTCAACTCCCTCGCCGTGTCCTTCCTCACGCACTTCCAACTACCCATTTGATACGAGACAGGTATTGAACTATTAACCTCCCTTCGTCAGACAAATTCTGTACATATCTCCGACCACATTCATGAATGGAGACGACGACGAAGGCTAATCAAAGCGGTCATTCCTGACCAATTATTAGCAGAATGGTTCACGAAATCGTTGTTACCCCAGATTGCTCGTGACGTTGCCATGGGTGGTGTAGTCACCGAGGAAGAAGCTATTACCCGAGCTCAGTACTTAGACTTAGTCTTTTCGTAATTTGGTACTCTATATGAGTTGATACCGAACGCTACCCATGCCACTAACGATCCATCCAAACCATCGACTGCTTCACATGCGGATGGAGTTATTGGCTCCATCAAAACTCAATCTACTACCCAGTCTACTGGAACGAACCAGCGGCCTGCTTCCACGGCTGCTCCCAGTTCGACTGCACCCTCTTCTACCCCCCCTCAAACTCAGGTCTCTGATGTGAATGTGGTCCAGTCAACCCCTTCACAACAACTTGGGGGCAAGAAGAAAGCGAGAAACAAACCAAAGAAGAACAATAACAATGAACAACCCAAGACCCAACCGCAAACTCCTGTTGTCGGAAAAAAACCGCAACAAAAACCGAAATTCCCATGTCTCATTTGTGGTGACGATCACTACACTCAAGACTGCCCACACCGCGATGAAGTGGCCAAACGTTTCAAGGGAAATTCACAACCCGCTGTGCTCACTCAACCTTTTCCGCAGCAACAATCTTTGGTTGCACAAACCCCCACGTCGGGGGGAAGTTCCAACCAACCTCATGATGAGGCCTCGACAAGTGCCCACATTTACATGTTTAACGGAGTTAATATAACAACCTGTTCTGCGACATATGACACGCCAGTTAAACCTGATAAGCCGAAGATCGCTAACGATTCTCCGTCAGACCCGTTACCATCCTCCGCCAATCCTCCATCTGTTAGCCCTCCATCCGGGCCACTCCAGAATGAGAAACCTTCTTTTGACTCCATCTTACACCCTCCTAAGAGAACCATTCGGAAATCTACCTTCAATCTTAATTCACGGGCTGCCCAAAATTACAACATTGTAGAAGATTTGGCTCAAGTCCCATGTGCCATGTCCGCCTTGAAAGTTCTACAACACTACCCCAGCCAACGTAGAACGCTCTTAGCCTCTATCGACACTTTTGATCCTGAGTCATCAAACAACCTCACGTTTAATCTGGATGATCATCAACTGTGACTCTCCCACCAGCTAGCTTTCCAAATCGATGTTGTTGTTCACAATCAACAAATCCACCGGACTATCCTGGACGAGGGAGCCTCCACCTGTGTCATGTCTCTATCCTGTTGGAAAGGCTTGAAAGCACCTTCCCTTAACAAATCCGCTACCATGTTACGCGCCTTTGATGGACGAGGTTTTCATCCTCACAGATTATTACAATCCTTAGCCATTCAGTTGGGCGGAAAAACTGTTACTGTTGACATCGAGGTGGTCGATGCTCCCCTCGATTACAACCTACTACTTGGAAGAAGTTGGTTCTACGCGATGAATTCCATCGCCTCGTCAGTGTTTCGATGTGTACAATTCCCCCATCAAGGCAAAATTGTTACCATCGATCAACTTGATTTCTGCACACCCGACACTCGCATCCCTACTACCAACAACATTCCCTTTTTGGGAGACCACCCGGTTATGTATGAAAGCGTTGGTGTTGGCTTGTTGAAATATTCTAGCCTCATGGGTACTTTCCCTACACCACTTCCACCCACCGCACATCATATTTCCGCCGTCAATATGATCTCGACTATGCCTTATCAATCCTTGGAATCATCTGACCCCTAGATTGTGCCTAGTCCTTTGGAATTCGATGTGCTTGGTGACACTATGTCACTTAGCCCAGCCGAGGCCGCATACGTAACTATTCAATCTGACTCTCCCTCTTCCAACACTTCACATTCATTGGCACCCGATACTTACTCGGTGCCCTCGTGGTTGGATTCCCTATCATCTTTCGTTGATTACATTTCCCAAATTTTTCCTTCGGACAAATCTATTATGGAAATGCTTAGCATTGACGATCTACCCTGGGATGATAACCACCATCGATCCTCTTTTCTTCTGCCTTTGCAAGAAATCCACCAAGACATCCAATCTGTCTTCCCTCCCAATGTTACCGAAGCTCCGCAATCTCCTATCCTCACACAAGATACTCTCTCTGAGGGGAACATGGGTAACATCTCTACTACGATCACGATTGACATTTCAATCAAAGAAGGTGTTGTGGAAAACATCAACCTTGGTGCTAATTGCACACCCAACGAAGTGGTTTCTTACACCGCTTTGTTCAAAGAATTCTGTGATGTCTTCGCATGGAGTTACGAGGAAATGCCAGGGATCGACCCTTCAATCATTGTACATGAAATCAAAACCTACCCTGACGCGAAACTAGTTCGGCAAAAGCTCCGCCCGGTTCATCCCAAGAAAATCGCAGCTATAAAGGCATAAGTTGAAAAACTTCTAAAATCTGGCTTCATCTATCCCATCCCTTTAACCGAATGGGTCTCCAACCTTGTTCTGGTTGCTAAGAAACAAGGGACCATCTGTGTTTTTGTTGACTATCAAGATCTCAACAAAGCTTGTCCTAAGGACAACTACCCTACGCCCTTCATCGATCAAATCATCGATAATTACGCAGGGAGCATAATCTTCTCTTTCATGGATGGTTTTTCTGGATATAACCAGATTGAAATCTTACCTGCTGATCAACACAAGACAACCTTCATCTGCCCTTGGGGTACTTTCGCCTACCGAAAGCTACCTTTTGGCCTTAAAAATGCTGGGGCTACTTTCCAGTGAGCCATGTCATATTCTTTTCATGACATCAAATAAATAGCGGAACTGTATCTCGATGATTTACCCGCACATTCGCTAAATCGATCCGATCACATTGATCATTTACGAGTGATTTTTCTTCGATGTCGGTTCTACCATATTCGTCTGAACCCAGACAAATGCATTTTCGCTGTCGAATCCTATCGACTCTTCGGTTTCATTGTCTCCAAAAATGGGATCAGGGTGGATCCCTTAAAGATCAAGGCCATCTTAGCCTTACCTCCACCTACCAATTTAACCCAACTCCAGAGTTTGCAAGGCAAAGCAAACTTTCTTCGTCGTTTCATCTACAACTATGCCGAGATCACTAAAGGATTTATGCGGTTACTGCAAAAGAACGTCCCTTTCATTTGGGATGACGCCGCTCAACGGTCATTCGACGCTCTCAAGCACACTTTGACCCATGCACCTTTGTTACATCCCCCTGAATATACAAAGGATTATATCCTTTACTTGGCTAATTCTACTTCCACCATCGCAATGGTGTTAGTTCAAGAGGACCCCAACGACAAATAACACGTGATTTATTATCTGAGAAAGAGTTTATCTGGACCCGAACTCAAATATTCGCATGTTGAGAAACTGGCTCTGGCAGCCGTCATCGCTGTCCAAAGGTTCCGCCACTATATCTTATTACGCACCACCACGGTAATCACAGACTCCAACCCTATGTACCACATCTTGACACGTCAAGTACTTGGGGAAAAATATTCAAAATGGATCGTTATTCTTCAAGAATTCGATCTTGAGTTTACGAAGGCTAAAGCCAAAAAATCCTTGGTGTTTGTCGAGCTCATCTGTGATCTCCCTCATGCCGATGAAAACATTGAACCTAGATATTCTCTCCCCGATGAATCTCTCTTCCTCATCAGTACCTCTGATCCTTGGTATGGAGACGTTCTCCTCTACCTTCAAACCCAATGTTTTCAACCCAACATCTCTTGCGAAGAGCGTCGACGCATTCGTCACCACTCTCACCATTATATCATTCTCGGTGACACTTTGTATCGCCGTGGTATTGACACCATCCTTCGGCGATGTCTGATTCACAAGGAGGCTGAACGTGTTTTGAACGATTGTCACCTTGGCGCCTGTGGTGGTCACCTTTCCGGGATGGCCACAACCCAAAAAATCCTACGTGCTGGCTACTTTTGGCCCTCGATTTTCAAAGATTGCATCGAGGCTGTCAAAAAATGCCCACCCTGCCAAATCTTTAACAAGAAGGCATGCACCCACCCTACAGCGCTGCACCCTATTATCTCCATTGTCCCCTTTGCCAAATGGGGCATCGATTTCATGCAGTGTAAGCCTACCTCATCCGGGGGGCACAGTTGCATCATCGCCGCCGTCGACTACTTCACCAAATGGGCTAAGGCTATGCCTACCTTCCTGAATGATGGCCGTACTGCATCTCTATTCCTCTTCAACCACATCATAACTTGTTTTGGTGTACCACGTGCCATTGTCACTGACCATGGTGCACACTTCAAAAACCAGATGATGAGCGAGTTACATGTCAAATTGGGTTTTTTCCATGAAAACTCATCCCCTTACTACCCTCAAGCAAACGGACAAGTTGAGGCTATCAACAAAGTCCTAAAAACCATGATCCAACACATGGTAGGGGAAAACAAAACATCGTGGCATTTACAACTGTTCTCCGCCCTCTGGGCCTATCTCACCTCTGTGAAAACTTCAACTAGATTTACTCCTTTCCAGTTGGTCTATGGCATTGAAGCCGTCCTACCAATCGAGTGTGAGATTCCATCACTCAAACTGAAAGTAGAACTCCTTCCCCATACTTCTGCTGAAGAAGAATGATTTTTGTATCTATCCAAACCGGATGAAACACGTTGCGATGTTTCTCTCGCCAATGAGGCACATTAGAAACAAATTAAAAGTCAATATGACAAATCCGTCCACCCTCGGACTTTCGCAGAAGGAGATTTAGTTCTTGTTTACGACCAAGCTCACGATAAATTGGGGACAGAAAAGTTAGAACCCATGTGGCACGGTCCCTACATCATGAAACGTGTCCTACATAAAGGTGTCTATGAATTAGTTGATCATGATGGAATTTCCCTGGGAGAGCCCCGAAACGGGCTTTACCTTAAGAAGTACTATGCCTAGATTACCTAGCATCCATACTTTGTACATTATTGTATTTTAGTTTGGTGTGTCTATTTCTTTCGCGTGCTCGAGTCTTTACCGTTGCCACTCATGACTGTGCTTGTGTTTTCATGCGCAGATGATGTCTTCCTTTCCTATATTTTTTGGGTTCACGGATGGCGCTAGCCGACATACCCAGAACATTGCTTCAATAGCTTGGGTTATTTACCAATGTGACGAGGTGGTGAGTTCAGGAGGCATCTGTTTAGGACCAGTAACCAACAATATGGCAGAATATCACGCTGTCATTGGACTGTTGACCAAAGATTCCTCCCTAGGTATCTCTCGCATCATTATTTACTTAGACTCCCAACTCGTGGTTTATCAACTCAACTGTATCTACGCTATCCGTAGTCCTATCCTGCTACGTCTACACTTGCAAGTTCGCCATCTTGAACGAATGTTCGATTACATTGAATATAGACACATTCTGAGAGAACTTAATAGTGTTTCGGATTCATTAGCTAATTATATCATGGATCGATATCTTGCCCACATATAAGACTTAAGGAAAACAAAACTGTACATTACATGTAAATTAAAACACGTCACAGACATCATCATGTACAAATCATTGGCATTGTAAAAACTCGAAACTGTATATATATATGTATATGGTGTGACTAAAATGTTTGTATTACATCAAAAAGTATGTAAAAGAGCAAAATACTAGGTCTTTCCACCCATACAACATCGCCTGACAAGGAATACAAAATATTATCACGGGAGAGACTCTAATCTCCCCACACTACGTTGTGTTGTGAGTAACACACTACTACATGCACTACGTGCCTCAATAAAGAATTAATATTCTCTGGTACTCCTACAGTGTGCCTCTACAGATGTAAAGTCACTTCCCCCCTCTGCAGAGGAGGGATAACCATCGTAAGGCCTTGGAGGTTCCTCTCAACCTCCCGGAGACCTACTGCTGGTACTGCGGGATCTGCTGCAACTGGGGAACCTCCGCAACATCCTGGTACCGGTATATCAGTCGGGCAGACTGCTCCCTTGTCTGCATGTTGGAAACAATACATCTGTTAGAACTCTTTTACATACCCCCAAAAAATACATATACATTAAAAACTCAAAAAAAAAACTAGACAAGGTATGGCTCGATCTCTTACCTGACTCATCCCAGTTTTCCCCCGCGGGCAGAATCAAGTCCATGCTCCCACAGAAATCTACATCAGCATAAGGGAAGTCCTCTATCCAGAGGTACTTCCTTCTCAGCCAGGCAAAGAAAATGCCAGTGAAATGGAACTCTGACTTCGATACTAGCCTTGGAGACAGACTAGTCCACCTCTCCATCCTAGGTTCATCCACTGGTCGCACCGCCAGTGCTATCTGAGGCTGCATCTGAGAGATGTGCTCTAGAAAAAATGAGACCAAAAATGAGCCATAACCAAACTGCTTCTGACCAGTCCTGCACCGTGAGATCTGTTCCTTCACATTTCGAAGGAACGCTGCACTCCAGTTGAACAGTGTTGGTTCCAAACACTGAACACCGTAAGCCACCTGCGATCTTGATGCCAGATGAGCACTAGTGCTACCTATCATGCTCGTGATAGAAAATAGTATAGACCGGAGGGGCAAATCTTGAATATCCTTGATAGGGATTCTACCCCCTACAAACCTTGCTCCTGGGATATAGTGGCATGCCAGATACACGTCCACTCGTTCAGGTAGCACTCTCTGCCCAGAGAACAATATGGGGATCCCTCTTTTCGAGAGGCCGGTCAAAAAGTACACGTCTTCTAACTCAATGGTTAAAAGTTGTGTGCCGATTCAGAATCCTTGTTCTGCAACATCCCAGAGGCCAATCATATGCTCAAGCAATAAAATCTCTCTCTTCATTTTTTGCAACTTGAAGAATTTGAGAAAACCACAAGCTCACAAAGCGGCTCGTGTATGAGGACTCCGTAAGGTGGCTAAGTCATCCATCTCATGTTCCCTCTCTTTCCATTCAATCATGATTGTCGAAGTTACCTACAAAACAAAAAATCAAGAAATTTTTTATTTCCATGTTTTGGCAATTTCGACAATTTTCAAAAGTAATTTAAAACATGAAATAAGATGCCCACATCATTTAAAAGCAACCACTCATTCTTTTTAACCACCACGCCCTCTTCTAAGCATTTAACATTCATCAAACAATGATAAAAACATTTTAAAAGATCAAAACGATTTTATGGCTGCGTGGGCATGCGTGGGGGTTTTCCCATGGATTCTTTGCTAAAAAATGACCTATCTAATGGACTTCTAGGGTGCTGGTATCTTAACCATCCTTTCCTAGAACGCTTTTGCAAAACAAATCCTGTTTTCCCATTGATTTTCAAAGAGGCCGATTTTGGTTCTAATTGGGGCGACTTAGGGCTTCGTGTTTTAAAATAAATAATGCTATGAAAATGGATGTGAAACCATGCAATTGAAAGAGAAATAGATGGAAACCTACCTGGTCCGAATGGTGAGCAAAATGGTCAACCACAGCTCCGGCAGTGAACAAAACAAGATCCACTTCAAACTGAGAATCACCACTACTCCAAAATCCTTGCAAATGAAATGGTAAATGAAATTTCAAATCAATTGTTATTTATAATTTTTCATTTTTTCTTACAAGGTATGGTCATTTTTTGGGTTTCTCTAATGATATAATGGCTTCACTAAACCCTGGTTTGTAGTTTTGGCATCGCAGGTTTCCTGGCAGTCCTGATGGATTATTCACCTTATCGCACTTATGAGGATAGTCTTAGTTCGTTCTTGAGCTCGATAATATGAGAACGTAACCGGGTAAACTTTTATCTCTTTTTTGGACCCATATGGATATGAACAAAGGAAAAAGGAACCCCCCTGGAGTCTTCTTTAAACCCTTTTCAGACTCTCTAAATATGAAAAGATTGTCGAGTGATCTTGCTTCCTTTCACACTCGTTAAAAGGTTAGAAAATGATCCTTTCGAGCGATAGTTTAACCCTTTTTCGGTCTCGTTGGACTACTATACAAAAAAGGAACTGAGAGAGTTCTCTTTTAAGTGTTTTTACAAACTCTATAATCCCGAAAAACCTTCGAGTTTTCTATCCTTGGACTCGTTAAAGCACACATCGATAGGCCCATATGGGACCGAACCCTTACTTCTTCCAGTTCGTTAAACAAAGGAAGATGAACTTATCAAAGATGAGTTATATCGAGCATGTGTTATCCTCCTCGAGCTCATTAAATAAAAAAGAGGTACTCATCTATTTGGATGGGGGAAAAATTGAAAGGAACAAGCCAAGCAGTCTCTTGAGAACATCATCCGACACTTCTTAGAGTCTCCCTTGAACACGACACTTTGTCACTTTGCACATATCATAATCTGTTGAATCTTTGCACTGAGCCAATCCTTCGAGTTCATTTCACTCCTTTGGGTCACCCGATGCAAGTCACAGTACCCATTGCATAGTTTTGGTCCATGTCATGTTTTGTTGTTGTGCCCCAGTGTTCAAGGGAAGTATCCTCCTCGAGAGTCATCCATCCCAAGTATCTTGCCTCAAAACCTGTGTCAGTCCATGTGCATTTGATCTGCCAATTAAATCTCCATGTTTGTTTCGTGTCGTTGATGGGGGATACATCAAGGCCCTCCCTCGACGAGTCTATTCCTGTCGACTCCAACACATTATCCAGGAATTAGGCTTAGAAACTAGTTAGTACTTTGGGGACCTGCATGCCTCAATGGCAGGCCTCCTCACATTTGACAGTGGGTTTACATCATTGACCCTTGATCGAATGATTCCACAGATGTTCGACCTCAGCTCATCTATTCACATTCGCTGGAATGTACTAAGGTACCTTGGGAATCATTGACATTAATGGTGATCTCCCTCGCACTTGTTAACGGTTCACACCATTGACCGGTAATCAAGTGGTTTCTGCCATGTTCGATTTCAAGACATCTATTCGCATGGTCAGATTCATGCCATATTGGGATTGGTAAGAAGACCCTGGGTTGAGCAATCACTTTGATATATGCTTTGCCCAGGCTGCGAAGGAATTTCTATTGGACAAAGAACACATACATTGTAAAATAGATCCACTTTGTATTGGTCGTGGCTATGTCTTGTCATCTCGTAGATCCACTGCGTATTCTTCATCGCTACGATCAATCCGAGTCATCAGAGTATAGATCCACATTGTATCTTCAGTGGCTATACCTTTTTATCAATATAATTATGGATCCGCAGTGTATTTTATTGCGGCCATATCCTGCTAAGTCTTGATCATCCAAGCATAGGTATGTCTGCCTTGGATTTTGAAATATGTCATGATACTTGTTGGATGTTTGTGTGCAGATTCTGTCTGGTTTTCCGAGTATATACCCTTTCTTGGACGTCTACAAAGTATTTCAGTTATCAGTTGACATCTTCTAACTTCATACTTTGGGGGGCAATCTGTTACATGTCAAAATTACTCAGCTGGATAAGTGTCGCATGTTCCTCTCAATTGTCGTAAGTGTCGCATCTTCCTTACAACTTTCGCAAGTGTCGCAAGTTGGTCACAAGTGTCGCAAATGATGTTCGAACATACTTCCATGTTGATGACACTAAGGAGACACTTAGAAAATCTCATATGCTTGATTTGAAGAAGGAGAACGGGTTTACTGAAGTCAAATAACTCTTAACACCTGAAGAGATCTCTGAAACAAAGGTTTTGAGGGGGAGCGCTCCCCTATATCAGCCCTAGGAGCGTTGGCGCTCCCCTACAAGGCTTCAGGGAGTGTTATAATGCTCCCCTGTCCCCTCTGAAGGAGCGCTACTCATCTTAAAGGCGTTGGCGCTCCCCTAAAGCTTACCAGGGAGCGCTACAACACTTTGATGCCCCTTCTAAGGGAGCATTGCCTAATCTGAGGCAGTACTTGGCCCGTTGAGGAGAATAAGGGGAGTATCTTTCGAGATTAGTAGGCAGTTGTGTTCGAATTCTTGGTTCCATCAAGAGATCCCTGATCTAAGGAGGAAGTTCCCAACTTGTTCTAAAGATAACTCAAGAGGTTAAGCTTCTCTTAACCTATATAAGAAGGCTCTATGATGGTGGAAAGGAGGAAGAACTGCTAGTATGAAACCTATGATCTTGGAGGAAACACACAGTCAGCCAAAGGAGAGTGATCAGTGAAGCTGATGTTATCCAGGTTGTGGACCTTTCAAGCAAGGGTTAGACGAAGAGGACTTGACGAAGCTGTCGCATTCGCATCTATGATTGTAAGTAATGTTGTCGTTATTCTCATCAATATGACATGCTTGGCCTATTTCTTTCTAGTTTGTGTCTAATGTCACATGAAATTATCATTAATTGATAGATCTGTTTTCAAGATAATATCAATAGAGTAGGAAGTGGTTGTATCTTGTTTGTCTGCATAACCCAGCGAGGAGCAAAGGATTGGAGCGCAACTCGGAGCATGCAGGGACAGACGTCGATAAAAAGGTACTTTTATCATTCTTCCTTCTCATGTGTTAGTTTAGATAGATTTGAAAGGAAGTCAGTGTCCACGTTAATCATTTTCTGTCTTAGAGTTAGGGTCAAGCTCTTTGAGGCAATCTACCTATCCGCAGGGAGATTTTCCTACAACACTATGGAAAGAAAGACCAACAAATGTGAAGCACTTTAGAGTATTTGGAAGTGAATACTACATCAAAAGAGAAGATGGCAGAATGGGAAAGTTTGACTGTCATGTGGACAAAGGAGTACTTGTTGGTTACTCAAGTACAAGGAAATCATACAAGTGTTACGATCTGGGATTGAACAAAGTTGTGGAAAGCATCAATATAACAATTGATAAAATAGGTGGATGAGAATCAAAGGAAGAAGAAAATGAATCAGTGGAACAACTTTATGAAGAAGAAATAAAGATGAAGAGGAATTAGAAGAGGAATATGAAGAAGATCAGACAAAAGTAGAAGAGAATTTCAACAAGTTCCTCCAAAGACACCTAGAAAACGAGTACGAAAGAATCATCCTTCATATCAGATTATCGAAAACAAATATGTAGGAGTTGAGACTAGAAGAAGAATCTGTTTGCCAGAACAAATGCACCTAGCACTCTCATTTATGATTGAACCAAACAGTTTTGAAGAGGCCAACAAGGATGAATTTTGGAATAAGGCCATGGATGAAGATTTGGATTAAATAGAGAAGAATGACACTTGGGAATTGGTTACAAGACCAAAGAATAAGAATGAGATTGGCATAAAGTCAGTTTTCAGAAATAAATTGAATGAAGATGGACATGTTACAAGGAACAAAGATAGATTGGTATGTAAAGGATATGCACAGGTTGAAGGAATCGACTTTGAAGAGACATTTTCCCCAATTGCCAGAATGTAAGCAATTTGATTGCTTTTAGCTTATGCATGCTCCAAGAATATTAAAGTGTATCAGATGGATATGAAATCATATTTTCTGAATGGGGAACTTGTAGAAGAAGTCTAGATTGAACAACTAGAAGGATTTAGTTTTCAGAGAATGCAGATTATGTGTGTAAATTGAATAAGGCCTTGTATGGTCTAAAACAGGCTCTTAGAGCATGGTACTCTAGACTGTATAAACATCTACAACAAGCAGGGTTCAAAACATGAAGTGCAGATATCAACCTTTACATCAAGGTAACTCAAGATAATATTTTGTTAATTGAAGTTTATGTTGATGATATTATTTTTGGAAGCAATGATGAGAGGTTAAGCCGGAAACTTGCAAAGGATATGCATAATGAATTTGAAATGTCATTACTCAGAAAACTATCCTTCTTTTTGGTTCTTCAGATATGTCAAAGCAACCAAGGAATTTTTTTTCTCAAACTAAGTATATCAGAGAAATTCTAAAGAGGTTATGAATTGAAGATTGCAAACCAATTACCACTCATATGCAAAACAATTGCAAGTTGAGCAAAAATGATGACTCAAAGTTTACAGACCATATGAAATACAGGTCAATGATTGGTATATTACTATATGTGACAACATCCAGACCAGATGTAATGCAGGAAGTTGGACAGGTGGTGAGATTTCAAGCAACACCTAATGAATCACATGTATTAGCAGTGAAGATAATTTTTATATATCTCAAAGGAACATAAGAGTTTGGATTATGGTATCCAAAAGGAAAGGATCTATGACTTATTGCCTACACAGATGCAGAATGGGCAGGTTGCATTAATGACTGACGAAGCACCAATGGAGCAACGTTCTACCTGGGTGAGTGTTTAGAATCATGGCTAAGCAAGAAACAATCATCAATATCCTTATCTACAACTGAGGTTGAGTATGATGAGCCCATTCCAATCTATTGTGATAATACAAGCACCATCAATATCTCAAAGAACCCGATTATGCACTCCAAGACGAAACACATTCCAATAAAGTATCACTTTCTATGGGAACAAGCTACAGAGAAGAACATCATAGTTGAATATGTGGGCACAAAAGAACAAGTGGCAGATATCTTTAAAAAAACCTCTTCCAAGAGAAGCCTTTGAGTATCTTTGCCACAAACTCAGAGTAATTTCTATTCCAAAATGAAAGATTTTGAATGCTTATCTTATATGTCTTAGATTTACACGAGGAAGCACCATAAAGAGGACAGTTCAGGTTGGGAGATCCGTTTCAGGAAGAGTTCAGTCAGGGGGAGTATCCCCAAGGATAGTTTAGTTAGGGGGATAAACCCCAGATGGAAATATACCTTTGCCATTGATGACAAAGGGGGAGAGATTTATCAGATGCAGAGCACATAGGCATGGTTCAAGGGGGAGCGATGGTCATAGGGAGAGCATGAGTGATATGACTTCAGTATTGCATCAGAGTGTTGTCATCAATGCCAAAGTGGGATATTGTTGATTAATTGGGTTGGTTTTCATTGATGTCAACCCTTGAAGAAAGTCCGGTAGAAAATTACAGTAGCACAAAGGTTTGGGTAATGGATCTAGGTTTGTTTGATGGATAATGGTATGATTTTTGATATATTTTCAGGTAAATATATTCTAGATGGATAGTACATGTCATGTCATTTCCAGTGGTATGTGGAACGTCACATAAATCCTCACGGTTAAAGCATTATGACCATGTGAAGTTGGAGAAACCTCATGAGTCATCTAGAAGCCCCAAAAGGTCAGAGTAGTCAAAGTGGTTGCAAAGAAGAAATGATTTAAATAATAAAGTGAAGTGATGAGTGTACTATAAGTCAAAGTGGATACAAAATAAATTATTTAAATAATAAAGTTAATGGATAAATTACTAAGTGGACAAGTGGTTAGAAGTGGGTTAGCCCTAAAATAAGGAAAGTCGTTTAAGAGATTTTAGAAGGTAAATAATAAAGTGAAGTGATGAGTGTACTATAAGTCAAAGTGGATAAATTTATTTTTATTTAAATAATAAAATTAATGGAGAAATTACTAAGTGGACAAGTGGTTATAAGTGGGTTATCCCTAAAATAAGGAAAGTGGTTTAATATGGTTAGAAGGTAACCCCTTGAGGAAGCTACACAAAAGTATAAATAAGAGGCAAGAGTCTCTCATTTTAATCACACTTGAGTATATTGAATATCTACAAGTGACTGAGGTAACCAAAGGATATATAAGTCGAATTTTAGAGGGAAGATGAAGTAAAAAAGGCCGAAATGCAATGGAGGATAAATTCTTTTGATGATGCTTTCTAAGGCATGTTATTTACATGTCATCTCACCATTTTCGCAATAACATTTTTTCTAGAATGATTCAGACCGTAAAATTGGGAGGCCGTTGAGGAAACATATCCAAGTAGTTTTGATAAAAATTTCACTTGTGGGTCATTGTATTTTTGGAGTTACACTCCGTGGAAAATAGGGTTTGTGGCTAGTCCTGAAACTAGTCTAAAATAAGTGTTTCGGGTAAAAACGTCATAACTTCTTCATAACATATCCAAATTCAGTAATACCAAATGTATTGGATAGAGTACAATTGGTAGTATGTTGTGTACCATTTTCAGATCTATACAACAAATATTCCATGTGGGGCATTCTCTACAAGTTCGATCTCTAGAATAAGCCAGAATTCAACAAGGTATGCCATTTTTTCTATAACTCCTTTTCTGGGAGGTTCCAAGTAGTGAAATCTGGAGGAATTTCATAAAAGACATTGAAGAACATTGTGTACCATTTTCAGATGTTTATTCATTACATGTACATAGTTATGATTATTGCAAGTTAGGGTTGTTGACTAATCCAAAATTAGTCATGTGATACTAAAGTAAAGTTTGATGAAAATGCTAGTCTCTTGTTGTTAAAGTTAAGGAAGGTTTGCAGGTATGTGATCATATACACCAGTTCTATTACATAGTTACAAATCAGATTTGGATGATGAAATTTATGAGAGCTTTTGGTTGAGGTACATGTTGGGTACATGGTCGATACAAGTAGTTGATGAGTTGACACATACATGAGGTGTATAGTTGATGATGTTGGTACATCTTGATGAGTCATAGTTTATATGTATTTGATGCATGATTTATACATATTTGGTGCATGGTTGATGCACTCGTTGATGGTAAAAGTTGAGGTACAAGTTGGTGCATGGTTGATGTACTTGTTTATGGTACAGACTGATTACAGGTCGAGGTACATGTTGGTGCATGGTTGATGCACTTCTTTATGGTACATGATGATTACATGTTGTTTGGTACAGGTTGGTGCATGGTTGATGCACTTGTTTATGGTACAGGTTGATTATAGGTTGATTGGTACAGGCTTACATCAATATATCTCACAGTGATAGAGTGATAGTGGTTCCATCATTCTACTTTTATTCCAGGGAGGTTGGATGGGGCAAGGACAGGTGGTTGTAGCCGGAAAACATAGGGGGTTGTATCCTCTTTCTGGTTGTAGCCAAAGAATTGGGGAGTTGGATCTTCCGTCAGGCTATAGCATGAGAAACTAGGGAGTTGGACCCTCCTTCCAGTTGGAGCTGGAAAACAAAGGTAGTTGGTGCTTCCAATGAGTGTAATTCTTAAAGACATATAAGAAAAAAATTTCTGTGGTTTTCTCCCACTTTGGATTTCCACATAAAAACACTGGTGTATTGTGTATGTGTAAGGTTGCTCATTTTTTCATTGTTTATTTACTCTGCAACTATTTGATGATAATGCTACATTGATATAACACTTGAATTTTGTGGTTTAAAAGGACAAATTGCTCTATTATTGATTCACCACCTCTCTCAGTAATCCAACAACCTCTTCCCCATCATCTTGCACAACCCAAGGAATATGATCCCCTTCTCTGCTTAGCCGTCCCTTGGGCTATGGCACTTCCCTCTAGGGCCCTAGCACAAGTTGGCTAAGAAATATTACTACTGGTATTCCAGGGAATTATCAATTGTAGCTAAATTTCCTCAATTACAACCAATATCGTTCTGTACAACCATAATTCTCTATTAATTCATGGTTGTAGCTTTCACAATTTTAATTCAATATACACACAATAGTTTTCTCTTGGTCAATTTCCTTGATTCCCCAAATGAATGATAGTTTGCAGGGTGAATTCCCAATTTTTTGGTAAGTTCAATTCTCTTATAATTGAATGACAATCCTTATTCAAACTTCCCTCTCAAACTGCCAAAATCAAACAACCACAATAATCACACTAGTTCGCTTGCATGGTAAAGGTACAATTTTAATTGCATGGCATGAAGGGGCCACATATTACCTTCATGCACTAATCAACCCCAAGGATTAATTAAACAACAATTAGTTAATAATCAATTACATAATTAAGTTTCACAAGATTGGGTTAACTCACTTATTAAGGTCCTTTCCTTAGCTCGCTAATCCCTGTTGTCTTTCACCTCTTGTGGGATCATATCTCCCTTTTGTTTTTTCCTTCACTTCTACAAAATGATGTATTTTTTTATTACTATTCAATGTTTGGTTACAAATAACATGATTTATATTATAGCCATTCATCATGTATATACAAAAAAATTAACAATGGATGAAAACTAGGTATTAGATCCCCCTCCCTCTAAATTTTGCATTGTGACTCGGTGCATGCCACCATTATTAATGTACAATAACTTTTTTACATAAAAAATTGAAAACAACTGCGGATATGCCTCCCACATTGCATCCTCCAACTCCCATGTTGCTTCTTCATTCTTCAGTTGCATCTAAACTGTTGTCCTCTTCTTTGAAAATTTGCATAGTGGTTGACTATCTTGTACAATGCACTTGCATTGGATTTCACTACCTTGATAACCTACTAGTTCTTAGATTTATATATATATATATATATATAGATAACACAAAATATAACCAAATAACTATTTGTAAGTGTATTCTTCGCTTAACCAGTTCAACTCACTATCCTTTCTAGCACACCCTTCTTGATTCCAACCATCATGTCACATAAATCTCTCATAACACATTCATATAAGTAACCTCTTCCTTGTTGCACTAACTATTCCAAGTTCAAACATGCCCTTCTCTATTAAAGAGTCCCTCGATCAATCCATCTTGCCAAGGTTATCATGCACAAGAAGAGCACCAACTTACTACAAAACATCCATTGACAACCTCTAAATCAATTAATAACTTGTGTCATTTACAAGATTCTAGTGTCATCACAATCACCTTCTTCTTGTGATTTCCATCTCTCAACAATCATCATTTTCCATAATTTTTTTCTATTGACAGATTTTTCTTGTGGTCCATTCTAATATTTCTACTTTTTCATACTATCTTTACACTGAAACGCCCACAAAAACTCCTGAGATGATCTCAAAACTCATGACTTATCAATAATTATATCATTTCATTTGTAATGACATTATCTACAATGAGATATGACACAATCATGTATTCTTAAGATGCATTCACACAATCCATGAAAGCTTATATGCCAACATATAAGTATGCATAACCACAACTTGCACACTTACATAATTTATTCATACACATCTACTCAATGCATCCTTGCATTGATTCAAGAATACCATAATCT
>ML804173.1:306983-332574 GCA_009831015.1 Picea engelmannii | reverse complement strand
CATATGTTCACCTTGTGCTCAACCACATGCACATCTAACTCAACATATTTCTTTTCCCATTGGATAATTATTTGGAGTTCTTCTCAACTCTCTGAATGGAGGACGTCATCTCTACGTTCCAACTCTGTCTCAGGTAGGAACCATATACCCTTCTTAAGGGATTTATCTCAGGTTTGTAACATGGAGAAAGACTCACATATCTACAATGATCCACATCTCATAGGTTTGTAAGCTGGAGAATGTCTCACATAGTTGCAATCATCAATAGCTTAGACTTGCTAATTTTGGAGCACTTTTGTGGGCAATTTTGTGAGGTTTTATATCAGATATGTTGGTTGTTTTTGGACAACAATTTTACAGTCCAAAACAGTGAGTAAATTTCATATCTGAAGGTACCTCTCATTTAGTGCCAGTTGGGCAGCTCATGGAAGATTTTGGATAGCTAGTTGACAGTGTTTGTGGACAATTGTGGGAAGATTTGTTGGGCTAATTTTTGCAACTTGTGGACAACCTATTTTCACACATGCATGGACAGGAGTGAGGTTGTAGTGTATAACCTCTTTTCACACCTATTTTCTAGGAATGAGGTTGGGGTTTCGCTTGCCTCTTTTCACACCTGTGTTGACATGAGTGAGGCAACGTTCCTTTTCATTTGGAGCATCAAAGTGAGTGCAGTTTGAAAAACATGTCAGTATCTCATATGCGTGTGGAGGACATGCTAGTTGGGGATAGAAATTGGTCACCTTGGAAGGTGAGGATCATCTTTGTCTTAGAGGACCTTGAACTATGGGATATAGTTGAGGCACATTTCTGGTTCTTCCTGTTACTGCCCCAGTCTTGTTGGAATATTTCAGGAAGAGGAACAATAAGGCAAAGAGGACCATTTGTGATGCAGTTCGAGATCATATTATTCCCCATTTGACTGGGAAGACTTATGCATATGATATGTGGGCAGATCTATGTAATTTGTACATGAGCTTTAATGAGAACCAGAAGTTGGTTCTTCATGATCAACTGAGGGGCATTCACATGCTTGAGGATGAGTCAGTTACTTCATTCCTTGGTAGATACACCCAGATAAGAGACAATATTGGAGCCGTCGGAGAGGTGGTGGATCCTAACTCTATGGTTAGGACAGATTTGAACAGCTTTACCAAACCATGAGGTCCATTCATACATGACATTGTTTCCAGGGAGGTTATGCCTACATGGGAGAGGATGTGGGATGACTTCGTTCAGGAGGATACTAGACTAGTGACAGATGCTTCTAGACAACAATAGGAGGAGTCAATTCCAAGTGTTAAGGACCTTGATCCTTGGACAAAGGGAAAGAACAAGACCGAATGTGGAGGTTAGCAGGGTCCCAAGTTTGGGGCCCCACCATAGGGAGGAGAGAGAAACAACAGTGGGCAGAAGAGAGACATGAGCATAGTGAGATTATTTTATTATGGAGAGATGGGTCACTATGCAGGATAATGTCCCAAGAATAAGAAGAAGCAACAGGGTGGGTTAACAATGACAATCAAGGAGAAGTTTGCGAGAGAGTGTGATTTTGTGACTATTGTGTCTGTTGTTACACCATCCAAAATTATATGGGATGATAGAGTTCATGAGGACCAATTGACTCACAACGGTGACTCAAAGGGAGATCAGACTCAGTGTCCTTGGACATCTTCAGAGTGGGTGACTGGTCCACCCAAGATAGCTACAGTTTCATAGCAGTCAAGTAGACAAAGAGTTGGTGCTACAACTTTAGAGCATCAGAGGTTGATGAGGAGGAGCAACAGGGCACCACAGAGGCTTGAGCCTCACTTAGCTTATGAGACGGGAAGACCAGGTTCTAGATTCACTTTAGGTGGAAGTTGCTTGGCGAGAGGACAAGTTGATGAATCTTGGTGAGATACCAAGAGGGGGAGACTTTAGGTGAGATTCCAAGAGAGTGACTCTTGGTGAGATGCTAAGAGTAGGTGGAAATCCTTGGTAGGAGATCAAGGTGGAGATCTTTGGTGTGATGCAAAGATCTAGGTGATCTTGGATAGATGGAGAGTCAGTTCCATTTATAGATCACGCAGATTGAGCAGATTTGTGACAAAGACTACTTTCAGTGATTAGGGTACAACCATACTCACCGAGTATATTCCAGGAGGCAACCATGTCCTCTGCAGGGATGAGATTGGTGGTGAAGAGTACTTTCCTCGGTAAGAGGGAGTGTTGAGATTTGGGTACCTTGGAAAGTGGTCCCCCTGTGTTTATGAGTCTCTAAACACAAAGGGGGATACTATTACCCTTGTACTTTACTTTATGATTCTAATTTCACTTTGACATAGGAGATTTAAGTCAAAAGTGAAATATGTCACTTAAGTCATAAAGTGACAATTAATTCACAAAGTGGGTGAATTAATAGACATAAAGAAACTAAGGAAAGTGGGTTCCTTAGTGAGATTTTTGGATTATATCTCACCCATTGATTAGACTTGGATAGATTGGATCTAGGCCATTGATCTTTTAGGGCTTGGCCAAAGGAGGCTAAAGGAGGGTATAGTGCATTTATGAGCTCATTCTTCACATGTGAGAAGAGGAGAAGAGGAGGAGAGCAAGGGCTCACTTCTTGAGGAGATAGGGGTGCATTTGCATGAGTTTTTTCCCATTGAGTGAGGTGAGGGCTCCATTTCTTGGAGGAGGAGATTCCATGGAGGAGGAGGCTTACATTTGAGTGAGGGCGCATTCCATGGTAGAGGGCACACTTGGAGGAGCATTGGTGCATTCCTTGAGGAGAGGCACATCCATTTACATAAGATATTTGTGTGAGGGTGTGTGCACTTGTTGAGAGGGATGTTTAGTGAGGAGACTAAGGGCACATGCAGTGGGAGATTTTTTCTAGAGGAGAGGGCACACCAAAGCTAGGTGCACACCACATCTTGGAGGATGGCGCACTTTGAGAGAGAGGGCACAAGCTTCAAGGGAAAAGGGAAAGGATCACTCAAGCTTCAAGTGGTTAAAGGATCATGCCATCTCAGTGGTAAAGGAAAGCTCAAAGCAAAGGATCAAGATAAATACAAGCAAGCAAGAGGAAGAAAGACTCACCAAGGAAAGGGGAACCTTACTTCACAAGGATTGTGGGAAAGTCTTTGAGGAACTCCAAGGCACCAAAGAGTGGTTGATATTGTACCAGGTTCACTTGTTTATGTTTCCTGTGTTGTACATTTTTCTTTGAGGCCTTCTATATATATCTGCTCCAAACTAGTTTTCCCCATGCGGGGGTTTTTCTAGGGTCACGTTGACCAAAAATATATGTGTCAAATTTATGCATTCTTAGAAGTGTAGATCAACATTTTAAAGTCCAAGATCTATAGGTAGTTTTATTTGTTTTAATGTATATTGCATGTGCTAACATTGGGTAAAGAAAACACTTGCAAGGGCACCTTAAAAGAGAACTTAATCATCAAATATTGAGCATAAAGTTTGGTGACTGTTTGCTGTCCTAAAAACAACAAGAGAAGACAACCACACAATTGAAACTTAGAGACATACTAAGGCCAAGGACAGACCTGAGATGGTAGGCTCATAGGACCTCAGAAAATCTACATTACGGGAGCCAAGCTTCCGCCTACATCTTCTTGATGTAAATCCCTCGCTCTAGCCGACCGAGGTCTGGTAGGCCAATTCATTCGTATTTAGACTTCTCTGAAGACTGTGCTGGCTTGGGTACAAGAATCTCAAAATACCCACATTAAAGGGAATTTGCATCAATTTTTTTTGTGGTAGAGGATTTAATGCATTCCTTTTCAAGTCTAAAGAGGATAGAGATCTAATTTTCCACATCAGTCTGCATTTCATGGGAGAAAGAGGTATGTATTTGAATAGGTGGTCGTTGGATTTTAACCTTGAGAATGATATTCCTTTTGTTTTACCTGTCTGGATGTAACTCCTGCATATTCCCCTTTACTGTTGGAGCACTGATTCTCTGAGGTGTTACCTGGTAACACTCTCTGGAAATATATTGATAGGGCAGAGCCAAGGGAAAACATGTTCTCTTGCGCAAGAATCAATGTAGAGGTCGAATTGGAAAAAGGGTTACCCGAGGTTGTGATGAGTTCGCTAGACAATTGGAAGCATTTGCAGTAGCTTTAATACTCTCATTCAAATGCAAAGTGTGCCACAAATATGGACACTTTCCTAAGGATTGCAAGAAAGATAGAATCTAGCAAAACTTTGATGTAGAGGTGAAAGAGAAATGGAAAGAGGTTCCTAAAAAATTCAGTAAAGGGGGTAATTCTAGCACGAGATCCTAATCGCAATTGGGTCCTAGATCTGCTATTGCTATGGGTAAGCCTTCCAAGGGTCCTTCGTAATTGGTGTCTTTGCTCGAAAATAACAGATTTTTTGCATTGGCAAGTAGTGCACATTATCAAGATGAGGAAGGAAATGGGAAACCAAAGAAATAAGATGAAAAGAAAATTATTCCATTGAATCCCCCTTTATTCCAATTGATTCCTAAAGCACTAAATAGCGGGAAAACTAGGAATGAAAGTGAATTGAAAGAAGTATCCAATGGGAAGGAAGGGTAGGGGAAGAAATTGGAAGACACAAACACATAAATAAAAGGGATAGAAGAAGTGGAGAGCTTCAAGGATGCAAAGGTGGAATTTTCTGAACAAAAGGAAAAATAATCAAAGGTATGGGCCTCTATGGATGATGAGGAAGAAAAAAAGGCATCGAAAGAGAGATTTCTGAGGAGATATGGATGAAAGGACACCAACACAATGAGGGAATAGAAGGTTCAGAAGGAAATAATGATGGTTTCACAATAAACAATGGAAAAAGTGACGAGATCTATCCAAAATCCTCCAAAATCCATGAGAATTAATGTGCCTCTAAACCCAATAAATAATTTCAATAGTCTCCTAGAATTGCAGGAGGTTGGGAAATGACCCCAAAGTAACTAAAAGGCCTTGAATTTTCCCACTCTAGGAGACCAAAGTGAAAGTAGAAGAAGTGATCATAATTGGGAATTTTATTTGGAAAGGTTGTGAAGGAATAGTGGAAAACTCGAGAGGATCATTTGGGGATTGTATGCCCTGTGGAATGCTCAGGAGGTAAGTAGGGAATTTGTATATCAAATCCCAAATTGGATTTTCTCTAAGTTTAAGTTTTTAGGAAGTGGTAATATGTTATTTTTATTTAATGCATATATGCCAGTGAGTTATGCCAAGTGAAGATGAATGTTGTTCATATGGACTGTAAGAATTCTAGTTTATTTATGGATTAATTCTTATGCTATATGAGATATTCTATAGTTTTAAGTGTTTCTTCAAATATCCTTATGCCTTGAGATTTCTGAGTTCTTAATTTGTGCATTGCTGCAATCTGGACTAATGTAGTTGTATGTATGTGTACACGTTTGTTTCTGATTCTAATCTTCTATTCCAACTATATGTGTAGGAGTTTACGCAGGATTCAATTTCATTTTCAACTCACCAGTTACTTTAGTTAGCTCCTAGCTAGGATAGGTTAAAGTAGACTAGTAATAGATTAGTTTTCATTTCATACATAGTCTTCATCTAAATATTTTCATTTCATATCCACTCATCATCCACCCTCATCAGTAAACTGATACGTAACTGGCAAGAACCCTAAAAAAAATATCAATGGTAGTCGGGCCAAATTCTGGATGGGACTCGTAGTCCAAACGTTGCATAGTCTAGTTGGGACCGTGTACCAGGGTGTACCCCTTGCTTTTGTCGGGAAAATTTAGACCCATCAACACATACTTACATGTATTTTTCTTGTAGTGTAGTCTGCATATATAATTAAGTTGTGTCTCTACTCACCAACTCAATTTGTCTAGAGTGATGCAATCCTTTTTCATTGTCTATCTTCATACATGACATGAATCCAATAGATAGTAAGATAGGACAACCGAAAGATAGATATTGGTAATCAGTCTACTATATGGGATTGGCGAAATGATAACCAATCTACATAAATTTTGATTTTAGAGTGCACACTTTGGTTAACAAGCTTGTTTTGTCATTCTTTTTTCCATGAGAGGTATTTAATTGTTGTAAACCGTGTTGTTGATGATCCCCTTATATGTGGAACATATTAATTACATCCTTATTGTTAGGTCCTATCTTTTATTAATTCCTGCATCTAAGTATATGTTGGTTGATTCTTCTTCTACACACGATCTGAGTTTATTGACCCAGGGTTCATTTCTATTCGGGTTTCCAACAAAGCCTATAAAATTATTGGCCCTCCTAGTAAACCAGAAGGCAACACAATGCATAGGATGTGCTGCGCAGTCTCACCCGAGATAGCTTTAATGGGTGGTTGTGAGACTCAGGTGTTTACAGCCTAGGATTGAGTATGAGATATGAGAGCTAACCATTGAACCATTATTATAACTTGTAATTGCAACATACTTCCATTCACGACTATGCAGTAAATCCAACAACTTATTCCCTCAATATCGCAACAGTATTTACGCAGGCAATATAATAACTCATTCATTCAACATAGTACTAACTACTGAAGACAATAAATATATGCATGCATTCATCACATAACAAAGATATTACCGTGGTTCACCCCCACTTGGGGCTATGTCCACAAATATTTGTCTCTCAACTCTTTTATTATGACAGTTCTGCATCTCCATCGTCGTACACTTACAATTCTTCTCAGTCAGGTAAGATCTGTGTGATGTGGACTAGATCGCACTAGGCTCCACAACCCATGATATAACCCTCAAGATCTTCCCTCCTTCCTCTTCTCTAGCTCAAAAATTTATGCAAACTAGATCATATAGCAAAACCATTACATATCGCATCAGCTCATGCGTACTACTACATTAGCAATATTCCAAACAATACAAAAGAAAACCCTCTATGATACCTACATATCGCTATTTATATGCTTCTGGATCCTTAGACGTTTACAATGCATTACCAAAAACTTAACCCTATCGTCGTTAGGTCTTCCTCCCATGCATGCGTGTTGTTATTCCTTCTAGTTGTTGTCTTCCTTGCATGTGCGCATGTTGTGCTTCCTTCCAGCTGTCGCTTTCCTCATGCATGCTTTCTTTCCTAAAAATGTTTTTCTTTTCCACCTTGCCTTGCCTCCAACATGCCCCCAACACTGATATGTGGCTCATCTCTATCCACCTAATCTCTGTGTGCTTCCTCAATCTCCTTGGTGATCACCTGGAACTTTTCCTTGAGTGTTGCTACCTATCTCTGCACCTACACAGTCTTCTCCTTGAGTGTGTCCACTATCTGGACTTCAATTTCCTCACTGATCAATTCCATGCATTCTCCCTGGGTCTTTGCTATATGTGCCTTGTCTTCTCCTTCTTGTGCCAAAACTTCTGCCACCTGCTCTTGTAGCGGTTCCATTTGAGCCTGATGCTCCTGTTTCTGCATTTGCATAGTGGTAAGCTTTTCCTGTAATTTCTTCATGTCCTGCGTCCCTTTGACATGTTCTGTGATTGGCATTGTCTTCTACCTATGTTTTAGCTCTTGGATCACTGCGTTTATCCTTTCCTCTTCCTTGTCCCACTTTTGGACCTGTTGATCCTCCTTAACTTAGTCCAAAGCTGCACTGCTTTATCAAAAAAGTCAGTTGTTGTGCTAACCTGCTGCTCTATCTCCTAAATTTGTGTTGTTGCTTCTATCTTCCTTTGCTCCTTGACTGCTGGTGGAGTGGTTAGTGTGAGCTGTTCTCGGATATTCTTGGTCTCCTTATGATATTGATCAATTGCCTATGCAATCTGATCAATCTTTTCTACTATTGTGATATCCTCCCTCTGTGTGGCCTGTGGAATATTCTCGTAAGTTCTTGCCACTTTCTGCTCCAATCATTTTATGCGATCCCTTTCCTCCTGGTTCTCAGATTTATCCTACTCATAAACTATTTCTAGCACGTCTCTCTTCTTTGTTGCATGATTCAACTCGACTAAGTCTGTGCGTGCTTGAGACTATACCTCATGGTTTACACTAACCTGCAACTTGTGTAGTACCCCGGATGGTATCCACGTCAACATGAGTTAGATTTGGATTAAGTCCTTCAGGGGTGTCTTCCCCACAATCTCGTCCATGCGCAATATGCTAGGGGTGAAGTAGAATGTTACGTTTGGTTGTAGTATCGCCTGGACCGATTCTTGTTCTTCCTATTGCACTCTTTCTTATGTTTGTAGTGATGATGGTTCTGGTCCCCTGCTACTTACTGTCTGCCCTTCTATGATTTTATTGAGGAGATGTCATATGTATTCCAACTCCTATTGAATCCTATCTCTGTGGTGTGCAACATGGTTGAAGTCCTCATATAGAAAATCCTGGACCATTCGGGCTATCATTTCCCCATTGTCATCTGTGATCATATAGTCTGGCAGTGTTCTTTGTGCCTTCGATTTCTTGCGTGCTCCTCCTGTCTATGTGGTTGGTCTCTTGGTTCCCCCTGGTTTCCCCTAGTTCCTGTGAGTTGGGATTTGGGGTGGTCTCCTGTGCTCCTTCAACCTATTTTTTATGTTCCTTGGCCGACTGTGTACTCTCCTTTTTCCCCTTATGGGGCCCTATTTTCATTGGCCCTTCGTTTGTTTGTGTTTTCTTTCCTTGACCCATTCTTTGTCTCTTGGGCACTTGGATTTCCAAAGGTTGCGTTTCTCCCTGCCCTGCCTCTTCTTTTGTTTTACTTTTCGGAAAATCCTGGGTGATGGCTAGAATCCTCCATTCATCGTCCCATTCACTGATGACCATGTCAATGTCACCCTCTATGATACAATAGTGCATCTGTAGACACTTCTTATCACGATCCTTTCGCGCCTGTATCCACATTGTATGTCGTGCGATCCTAAAGTTGACGATGTCCCCATATCGCACGACAACCTCTGGTGTGATTCTCCACATCTTGGATATGGCTTCCTGTAGGTCATGTAGGTATCCTTCAAAGATGGCCCTGTTCACCTTTTTTCTCCTATCCTTTAGCCTGGCTCTGAGCAACAAATATCTCGCTCCTTGATTTGGTTTGGGTCTGGTAAAAAAAACTACATACCTTGGCTCTTTCTATCCCATGAAGGCTATCAATGTGATCAACCATGAGTAGTGAAACTCTATTCCTAGATCCTGTGCATCCTTGCAGTCATACAAGAATAAGTTCAAGAGGTATGGTGCCTAGCTCACTGTGGTGCCTTCTGTGCATTGAGCTGCAACTGTGACAACTCCAGTTGGGACTTCCTCCCTGCGTCATTTTCTTAGTAGCTTACAGGCCAATATTTTCTCTCCCAGTTGTGTTGTAGCATCATTGATCCTCTTTATGATGATCCCTCTTGTCCCTCTGTCGGTGCCATACTTCTTCTTCATCTCTTCTACTAGTGTTTTCTCCCTGGATTTATCATATAGAAACTACGCGGGATCCATACCTCGAATTGGTAACCCTGTTATTTTCGCGATAAGCTCAACATCTATTGAGATGAGCTTATCCAACCATATGTCCCCGCCATGCATAACTTCTAACAATTGTTTTATGCATGCAGTTGCGTGCTAACCTATGCCAAAATGTGGTAGGTCCAACATACCTAAAATTCATGTTTTCTCCAACCCAGTTGCCCACTAGAGTGGCTGATTGATCGGTTCTCCAACTGGATTTGTGCCCGTACTCTGTACGAATACCCTCTTTGCAATTTCTAGAAACTTGTCTTCATCTGCTACATCATGGTCAGAGTACTTGAGCTTCCCTATGTAGCCCAACAGATCTGGTCCTACCTGTACCCCATCTGGTATGCGCGGTAGAACGATTTCTGCTGTAGGTTTCTTACGAGGTGACCTAGGTATCTGTATCTTGTCTTTCTTCGGTGATGGTGGCAGGCTTGAAGTTCTAGTGGCTTCTGGTTGTTCCTTAGTATACCATTCCAGCCAGGTTGAGACATATTCAACCGTTCCTTCTTGTGGGTGGTCTGATATGGTCATATGATATTTTTCTGGCTCGATTGTTGCTTCCCGATTTGACGTCGTGCCATTGAATTTCGGAGTTGCTTCTGTGTTCTCTGGTTGCACCTCCTTCAAGGTTTCTTCTTCTTGGTTCTGTGGCTCCTGTAATTTTTCTAGTATATCCTGACTCGTACCCTCCAGTGCTGGCTATTGGATTTATTCCAGTATAGGTGTAGGGTTTACCGATGTTGTGTCTATGGATGGGATTTCGTCAATATCAATGATCTCCAGTGGTTGTTGTTCACCTTCTTCCACCTATCCTCGTGACCTGGTCTGAACTCTGGTTTTCCTGGTGGTCTGGCTTGCTTCTTCTTGCTTTGGTGGTGCTATTGCGGTGAATGTCGAACATTTTCAGAATGTGAATGGTCTCTGCAACCTCCATGAACTCACTCTGTGCGTTCTAGTCTCTATCGCTCTCTTTCTGCTCTCTTTTCTTGAATAAACTATTTGCTCCCACGTCCGTGTGTTGTATGGGTTTTCCATGAAGCTTGTTGATGAAACTTCCTTCATTATGGGTTTACTGCACCTTAATTACAGGTTCAATGCACCTCCAATTGTTTTGTACTTTCCATTACTCTGCCTTGTCATATCCAGTTGGCACAATTAATGTGGCACCCCATTGGTCCTTTCCATCCTTTAATTACGCCTAGTGCTGTCATGTCATCCTGCTTTTGCCGACTTTCCTTTTCCTACTTGTTTCCCTTTTGATGTAGCTGTTATCCTTCTCCTCGCTGAATCTGTGTTTCTAAATTCGTGTAGCCTTTCTACCTCTGGTGCACTGCACCCTCTTTGGTTCTTTTTTGATATACTAATTATTATTTATTTATTTTTACTACGCGGTGGCTGGTTGATTGTCCTTGTAGAGCTTTAGTCGGCTCCCATTGATCATCTCTCTGAGTTCTGTGCTTGATAAGTCTCTTAACTGTACAACTCCTCCATCTGTGATAGATTTTACTTCATACAGTCCTAACCAATGCATTCTAAGCTTTCCTGGGTGCTGAAATGATTTACAATCATACATCAATACTATATCTCCTTCCTTGAAAGTTTTCTTCTTGATGTGTCGATCATGCCAAGCTTTGTCTCTTACTTTCCAAACTTGTTGGTGGAATTCTGATAAGATTCGGTCTTCTTCCATGGTCAGTAACTGATTTAGTCTCTTCTGTATTGTGCCTCGTTCTGTCATTTGTGTGATGGCTGCTACGCGCAAGCTTGGTACTAAAAATTCTAATGGCACTACTACTTCCTGGCTATAAGCCAGTTTAAATGGCGTGTTCCCTGTCAACTTTTTACATGTAGTCTTGTAAGCCCATAATACTATTGGTACTTTGAGGTCCCGGTTGTCCCTGTTAACATTACAGATCTTTGTCAGTGCATTCTCTAGAATTTTGTTGAATGCTTCTACTGTGCCAATCGCCAGTGGGTGATATGGTGTGCTCTTATGGTGATGGACTTCAAACTCTTCAGTCATCGCGCTGATGGTGCTATTTACGAAGTGCGTGCCTTGGTCACTCATAAAAATTATTGGACATCCAAATCGAGTAATGACTTATTCAAATAAAAAGTGCACTGTTGTTCCTGCGCTGCAATCCTTTACTGGTGCGACCTCTGCCCATCTTGTTAGGTACTCCATCGTGATGATAATGTACCTAGCTCCTCTTCTTTTTTCTGGTGGGTTGATTGGTCCCAGAAAGTTTATTTCCCACTTATCAAATGCCTGTAATGTTACTTGTGGTAATAATGACATCTCATCCATTCCATTGGGTTTACCTACCCTTTGATAGACATCACATTTTTTACAGTACTCCTTCGAGTCTCTGTGAATTGTTGGCCACCATAGTCCTGCACGCAATACCTTCTGCATGGTAGCTTTGCTTGCATAATTCCATCCTGCTATTCCTTCATGAGCTTCTACTAAGACTCTTGGTATTTCTTGCTCTAACACGTATCTTCGTAAGATGCTATCTGCGCCCATTTTGTATAAGTGTCCTGCAATCAGTTGATAGTCTGTCACACAAACTACCAGGTTTTTCTTCTACACGGTGTTGTATTATTGCGGCGTAGTACCGACACTCAAGTACTGAATTATATCTACGAAGTTTTCATCAACAATCTGTACTGAGAATAACCGTGCATCCAAAAAATTGTCCTCCAAGTTTGTAGGTACTTCCCCATTGGTGACTCTTGATAGGTGGTTAGGTCCTGCATTCAATTTTCCTAGCTTAACTATTACTTCAAAGTCAAATTATTGAAATAGCAGTAACCATCGACATATTCTCCCCCCCAACATTGGCGTGTTGACTAGGTATTTCAGGGCTGAGTGATATGTGAACATATTAATTTTTTTTCCCAATAAGTAATGTTTGAATTTCTACAGTGCATAGACCATGGTTGGGCCATCTCTTTCTGTCATGTTATAGTTCTGTTCTAAGTCGGATAACTTTCTACTTGCAAATGTTATCGGGTGATCCAAGTCTCTCTCTCTTGGCTATGCCAAGATAGCTCCAAGTGCTATGGCTGATGCGTCTACATGAATGTGGAATGTCTTCTCCCAGTCTGGAAATACTAATATCGGCGTGGTGACCATCTTTTCCTTTAAGGTATCCAGACCGTGTTGGCACTTGTCATTCCATTTAAACTTTGTATCTTTTCTTAACAACTTTTCCATTGGTGCAGTAATCTGCACATATCCTTTGATAAATTTCTTGTAGTATCCTGTGTGTCCCAACTGATGGGTATTTTATATGCACTAAAAAAAACACTAAAGAACCTCAATTAAATTGTCAAACCGGGGTAAGTAAACTTAGAGTTGTAGCACTATATGTGCCAAGGCAGAAAGGCTAGGGGTAGTATAGTCTAACTAAGGAAATGGTCTATTTGAGAACTAATCTATTCAAGCAAAGGCTATTAATGATCAAACCCTATCAAGAAACTTAAACTATTTACCCTAAGTAATTTTTGAACAAAGGACCGATGGATAGTCCTAAGAAAGTAAATGAAAACCCTACTTAAAGCAAATTAATTTAATCATGGCAATAAGCAAACGCAAACTATCTACCTAATAAGAAATAACAACAACAAACTACTTTAATTAACCTATTCAAATTCAATAAGCAACTATCCTATGAAAGCAAGTAGATAGACAAGCAAGCAACTACCCTATTAAAGCAAGTAAACAAGCAAGAAACAACTAACTAACCTATGATAAATTCTACATCAAGTAAACTAATCAAAATGACTCAATAAGCAACTAATCAAGCTAATAAGCAAGCGAACTTTATTCTTACATTAAACTTCACAACTACTTCTAATTTATAAAAGAAAATCTTAATCAACTAAATTCAAAGAATCATGATAATAAAAGTAATCTACAACTACTCTTTAATCTATGAAAATAAAATTGTTCTTTAATCTACCAAAGCGAGAAAACTATTCTCTAATCTACAAAAGCAAGGAAACTATCCTCTAATTTGTCAAAGAAAGAAAACTCAAATATAGTGTTGATGGCTATGTGAGTGTCTCCGGTATCTTATGATATCACGATGGCACTTGACAATTAACGATAACTCAATAGGGACAAACTCAATATTAACTTCTATAACAAAGTGAAAAGTGTGAATTAGGAAATCTAGTGAGAACTTAGCCATTATAAAAGCAACATCAACTATCCTTCATACCCATGTGATTATTCAATCATGCATTAATCATCAACAGTATGAAAACACTATTCTATTCAATTCAATTGCATTCTATACTAATTAAGCAAATTCATACTACTTGTATTCATAATTGAAAACTAAACTTGATAATCAACTTTAAAATTGCATCCTAAATCTAGAAAGGGAAATTGCATAAAGTAAACTAAACTAATTCTATTTTAACAATACAAATTGCAAAAGAGGAAATACTCATAAAACATATATTAAATTCTATTCCTATTTCAGCATATGATAAGAAATTAAATGAGCAAACTAAATGACAATTTAGATAAGAAAAACTAAGTGGCAATTAGATAAATGAACTAAAAATGGAAACTAAAACTAGCAACTATCCATCCACTGAAACTTGTCAAAGAAACCATAAACTAAAAACTCTGTTTTAAATCCTATTTCAGCATATATAGAGAATCTAACTATCATCTAATTACACATCGGGGTTAGTATCTAATCTTTCAAGCTAGCTCCTACTAATTAAAAAGTCATTGCATACTAACACTAGCCTCTACAATAACCTGTAAAACTGAACTAAAAACGATTAAATTATAAACAACAATTTGTACAATAAAGAAGCATAATGAAAACTCGTGTACATGAAATAAATAAATTGACGACTACACTATTCAATTCCCAAGAAAACTAATTATATGTTCACCCAGAATGCTGGTGCCCCCCCCCAGCAAGTCATGGCTACTCTTCAAATGTGAACCACAAACTCAACATTAAAATAAAGAACACAATCTTTACACAGTTTTAGCAAAATGTATCTGAAAAATAGAAAAACAGAGTTGAACTGTCTTTTCCTCTCTAACTTCTACTTAACAATTGTCTGACCACTGAGGTGGTATTTGTAGGTTTACAAACTGAGAGGCCGACCACCGAAAGGGTTGACCTTCTCTAAAAACAAAAAATCGCATTCAATGCATCCTAACTGTCGGTGGCTTCTAGAAACAAGGCGAGCCAATAATCACCCAACATAACAATCGAAATCGAATTGTCAGAAGCTCAGTAGCTGGAGGCCACGAGCACAAGAAAAACCCATGTCTCTGATTCTTCCATCGCTGGCCGCCGATATGATAACTGCCAAATCACCCATGGTCTTAGTGCAGGACGGAGTGCCAGATGGAGTACCATACTGAGTGACAGATGGAGTACCGGACGAAGTGTCGAATGAAAAAATGAGCTGCGATTTTTCCCTGTGACACACAAAACGTGAATTGGTTTCCTAAAATAATTAAAATGTTGAATTACACTCAAAACCATCATAAAACATGAATCATTCATACCTGGTATGAATCATATGGATTTAACACAAAATCTCTTCAAAACTCTTCAAAACAGGAAAACGCATATACATATTTGACCAAAAAGGATTTAATTAACATCATTAAATTAATCATATCAAGGGCCCAACATTACCACCATACCTAATATTTTACAGGTCCCTCTGCAAACAAAAAGGAATTGCCCCTCAGGACTAATGTTGTTGAGGAGGATCAACTTTAGAATCTTCTCCTTCTTGTCGTGAATATTTTGTCTTATGCTCTTGTGTTGCTTCAATTGTGCCCTGAGGTTGCGGTTGGATTTGGTCATCTCGTCAACCAACCTTTGAAGGGAATTCACCTTTGCTTGGAGGACTGCATTATCATGGTGAAGATCTGTGTCCATAGTCTTCCTATCTTCCAATTGTTGCAACAACTGAAAATTATCTTGTTGTAATTTCTCCATGGTCGGATCATGATCAGATATCTTGGAGGAAGGCTTAGATCCCTTGAAAGATGTAGAAATCCTATCATTCTTAGGATCTGGGGCAGACATCGATGAGTTAGGAGTAATAGGGTGTTGATGAGGAGAAGTAGGTTCGTATTTTGTCTTCCTTTGAGACTTCAATTCATCTACATATACTTCCCTAAGTCTTTTGTGAGGACTCTCGAGATCGGAGGACACTTGGATAGGGTTCAGAGTGGTCAGGGATTTTGTATAAGGTTTTCCTCTTGTGCTCTGGGTACTCTTTCGAAAGGGTCCTCTATCAAACCGATTATATCATCTCCTATTTGTTGGAAATGTAGGAAAGTCTTGTTGAATCACTTCTTGTAGATTTTTGGGTGTAGGATCAAGAGATATTGAAGGCATATGAATATTAGCAATAATCTTTCCTTGATCTTTACTCTTGGTCTTTTTACCCAATGAGGATGTAGGGGGGTCAACAAGCTTCTTAGATTTTTCTTTCGGTAAAGAAATGGTTTGTGCAGGAGGGTTTGGAGTCCTTGGAGAGTGGGGTTTGGATGGAGAAATAGTCCTTAGACCAAGTGTCTTTTTTCCAGTCTTAATTATCAAGTGAGGTTTTGCAAATTGGTAAATAAATTCATCCCAAGTCTGCCCCTGTTTTTCCACTTCATCTAGAACAAGGAGTTTGATAAGGCCATGGTGAAAGAGGTTGTTGTGGGGGTTCATTACATTCTTCCTTAATTGAGAGGACATCTTCTCCAAGATCTTTAGAAAGTAGAAGGGAAAATTCAATGGTTTATTGAACTGAAAGTGAGCTAACAATCGAAAGTGACAGGCTTTAAAGGTGGAATATCTACCTTCACATGTGATC
The DNA here is from genome assembly GCA_009831015.1 of Picea engelmannii. Classification (NCBI taxonomy): domain Eukaryota; kingdom Viridiplantae; phylum Streptophyta; class Pinopsida; order Pinales; family Pinaceae; genus Picea; species Picea engelmannii. Next base: position 316,273 of record ML804173.1, on the reverse strand, counting down.
CACTTGGTAATGAATATGATAGGGTTGATTGGATTCTATTTATCCACTCCTTGGAGTATCCTTTAGCTCCTGATCTGTTCTAAAATTCTGGCTTAAAAACCCTGTTATAGCTTGATCGCAACAACTGGTGGTTTTTAAACCATCTATCTCCCACTCTTGGAAGATTTTTGGCTGCAGATATGGATTCCTCTCAGACCCAAAAGGTGATAGACCCCACACACATTGTCTTCCCATCAAAACCAAGGGAAAATTGAATTGAGATGCCATCGTCGTGGCCCTGCAAGTGAGACAAAAACGACCCCTAACCTGCGTGCAGAAATACTTCCCTGAACTGTGCAAAATCAGGGATGGCGAAGAGTTCTGCTTAAGAAGACAGTTCATACTATTTTGGAATTGTGATGGTGTGAAGAAATGGACAGAGGGAGAAATTATCAGAGAAAGGGGGTGCAACCAAGCCAAGGAATGGAACGATTTGAACAGAGGTTGAGCGCAATTTGATTAGAGGAATAAAATGAACAAAGGCTGAGTGTGTTTTAAAATAGGGGTGAATGCAAATGGAAGAGGTGAATTGGAATGAATAGAGGTGAATTGGAATAATGGGATAACCCAATTCCATTTTTGAATGCGCCTAGGGTGGAATTGGTTGCACACATGCACGCATGAGTTGCCATGTGTGAGAGAATTTGAATTTGAAGGCATGTTTTTTGGGGGAAATCATAATGATGCGAAGTTATATCAATGCCCAAGTCTTTTGACTTAGACATTTGATCATAAAAATGTCTAAGGTTTGCGTCATTCGATCTTGATTGCCATAAAATAATTCAATTAAATGCCATTAATTTCTGGTTAACTAAAATTGTGGGCAGTTATTGGTGTTTATTTGCATATGGTACTTCGTTTGACACCTCTTACGACACTTCATACAACACCTCATATGCCACTTCATATGACACTCCATATGGAACCTCATATGATACTTCATACAATACTCCATATGGCACCTCTATGCGAAATGCATTTCACCTCCTGTAATGGATAGTCTGCAGTCTTGAAATGGTTTTGATAGTCATAATGATTAAGAGAAGAGGGAGAGTGTTCTATTATTATTGATTTTTCCACCATGCTTACTAAATCCACTCGCATAAGACATGTAATTTCAATTCTTCAATGAACAACCCGTAACAAATATAAGCCAATAAAATGGTATGTTAAGGATATGTACATCAATTTATAACACACAAGAAATTAGCATTTCGAAGAAATAAAATGACTGTTGATGTAATAACCAGTATCATGAAACAATACACATAAATTTTCCCAAAGATTTATTTCTTCTAGGAAATGTTATCATTTGTCAACTCATGAACCCCTCCTCCACACCTAAGTATTGTGACACCTCACAATAAAAAATATAGGAAACCAGTCAGTTCTCCCAATAGTTGAAGATTTACATCTTGTTAAGTGTAGAGATAAATTTCACAGATTGTTTTGACGAGACAATTAAAATATGGACCCACCTATAGGATAAGAGATCCTATCTATAGATAAGAAGAGGTAGGAAAGAGAGTTTCAAGATAGTCTCAAAGTTAGTTCCCAGTGACAATTTTATGGAGTTCATTAACCTTAGCTTAACCATACATACTTCATGTCAGATTTATCTACAAGTAATTTCATACATAAGAACAAGTTAAAATTCATTATTTATTTTTTGTCACATTATCATCCTTGCTAGGTAGAATGCCCCGTTGCCAGCAAGCCTTCTCAGTACTTTGTCAGGTTTACCTAGTCATACCACATGCCGGTACCCGCTGCCAGCAGACCTGTTCAGTATCATGGCGGGTTAGCCTCTTACACCCTTAGAGACTATCCCTCCATCTTTTAAGATTTTAGTATAAGATTTCTTTGTGCAAGAATATGGGGGGACAACTCCGAAAGAAACTTTTCTTTCCTTTTTTTTTCAATTGGGATGGCATTTATGTTAGAGGATGACTTTCCGTTATATTCCTTAGTGATTGTCCTGATGTAAGGGGTACTTAAGAGGACGTGGCCTATCTAAAGATACGATATAATCAAGCTATTTAGTGTGTAGTGGATGGTACCATTGAGAAATAACAGAAAGGTATCTCTGGGCTCAACTCACTTTCTTATTTTGTAAGTTATTGTGATGTTTCCATGACTAACCGCTAATCATACCTCCTTGTTACTTTTTAATAAAGATACTTTAATCACTTACTCAGGTTTCTTGGGAAAATTGTATGAGAGACCTCTAAGCTTGATGGTTATGGTATCACTTCCTTATATAGTGGTGAAGGTTTTCAAGAGCAACTGTTTTTTTTAGAATTCCCTAGGAACAAGAAGATGAAAATATTTGCAAAAACATGGCTAACTACATCAAGTCATTATTCATTTGATGCTCGATAGACAAAAAGGTTCAAATATAGTGATATTTTGAAGAAAAATCCTTCTTTTATATTTCCTTGAACTGTCTACTCCTGGTGAGACAAATACCTATAAAAATATCTAGAATTGCTTATTAACAAAATTCAAAATTATTTACATATGTATAGTAGAAAATTCAGAAAACATTCAATAACAAAGGGGGACTTCCCCATCTACTAAGGCCAATGCCTTGTCAGTTGACATGACCTGTAGAAAGTCTTCCTTGGAAATGGACTTATGATAAAATTTGAGTCAGTGTCCCTTTACTACAAAGGAGACTTGTCCATCATCAATTGTTTTGATTTTCACAGCTCCATTGTCATATACAATGACTACCTCGTAAGGACCCAACCAATGGGTGGTGAGTTTGCCTTTGAAGGTTTTAAATTGAGAATCAAACAACAAAGCCCAATCACCAGGTTGGAAGTGTTTATTCTTAATAAACTTGTCATGCCACTTGCTCCTCTAGTTTTGGACTAACATTGTTCGTTGGATGGAATCTTACCTGATCTCATCTAACTCATTAAATTGTAGGGCTCGTTGCTTTTGAGCCTCATCTAAGTTTAATCCCATTTCTGAAACAATATGAAAGGTCCTTACTTGGAATTCTATTGGTATAAGTACTTGTTTCTCGTACACTAGCTCATAAGGGGTATGTCCAATAGTGTTTCTCCATGTGGTATGATATGCCCACAGAGCCTCTAGAATCCTATCAGCCCAATCTCGGTGATGTAATTGAACAGTCTTGGTTAAGATAGCTTCCAAAAATTTGTTTATAGATTCTACCTGACCATTAGCTTGTGGGTGGTATGGAGAAGATTTGCAGTGTTTAATCCCATATTTCTCTATTAGATCTCTCATCAGCTTGGAAGTGAATTAAGTGCCTTGGTTTGTAAAAATTTCACGAGGGACACCGAAGCGGGTAAAGATGTCTTCATAAATGAATTCGACAATGGATTTTTCTGTAGCCCTAAATAGGGATTTTTCCTCTACCCACTTGGTGACATAGTCTGTACAAACCAAAATATAGTTTTTCTTACGAGACATGGGAAAAATTGGCCCTACAGAGTCAAGGGCCTAGTTTTCGAAAGGTTCTATCATAACTTGGGCATGTAAGGGAATTTCATTAGCTGACATAGGTTTTCCTATCCTTTGGAAACTATCACAACTCCTCACATACTTGGCAACATCTTTGAAAATGCTAGGCCAATAGTAACTTGAATGTAACACCTTATATGTTGTCCGTTTGTCAGAAAAATGGCCACCACATGGTCCATCATGACAAATTCATAGGATTTCTGGTACCTCATATTCTCAGACACATCTATGAATAATAAAATCAGGACGTGGACGAAAAAGGTCATGACCAACCCAAGAGTAATTGGCACTTTGCGTAATAATTTTACGCTTTTAATGAGGTGACAAATGAGACGGTAACTTCCTAGTAGCCAAATAGTTTTCCATATCTGCAAACCATGGAGTATTTACAGAGAGGGAAAAAAGGTGCTCATCTGGGAAACTATCATCTACAATAATATCATCATCCTCATTTTTTATTCGTGAAATAAAATCAACTACCAAATTCTCCTTTCCAGGTCGGTCAAGAACTATGATGTTAAATTCTTGCAATAGCAGGAGCCACCTAGTTACTCGACCATTAGTTATGAGTTTATTCATGAGAAATATAACGAAGGAATGATTTGTATGTACAAATACTTTGTAACTTGTGATGTAGTGGAGAAAATTGTTAATAACATGAACAACTGCCAAGAATTCCTTCTCGGTAACCATATAGTTTAACTCGGCAGGGGACAATTTCTTGCTCACAAAATAAATGGCATAGGATTGTTGGTCCTCTTTCTGCCCTAATACTCCTCCTATTGTAGTGTCAGAGGCATCATTGGATATGTGTAATGGGAGAGTCCAATTGAACCCTCTAATAACTGGTGCCACATACAAATTAGCTTTCATGGTTTCAAACGCAGTTTGACACTGATCAGTCCAAACAAAATCAACATCTTTTATTAACAATCCAAACATAGGTGCAACAATATTTGTAAAATTTTCAATAAACCGCCGGTAGTATCTGGCATGACCAAGAAAGCTTCTCACCTCTTTCTGAGTCTTGGGGGGTTGAAGTCTGACGATGACCTCAATCTTAGAAGGATCAAATTTTATCCCTTCAGATGAAACATGATGTCCTAGAACCACTCCCTCAGTTAACAACATTTTACATTTTTCATGACTTAGAGATAGGTTCATTTCTTGGCATCTGATAAGGACTTTTTCTAAGTTATCTAAGGCTTTCTAGTAAGTATTTCCATATACTTTGAAGTCATCCATGTAAACCTCCACACAATCATTAATAAGATCAACAAACATCCCTGGTACTGCTCATTGAAATGCGGCAGGAGCATTACACAATCCAAATGGTAAGACCCTATAGGCATAGGTTCCCCAAGGACAAGTAAAGGTGGTCTTATTTTGGTCCTCAGGTGATATGATAATTTGATTGTACCCATTGTACCCATCTAAAAAGGAGAAATACTTCTTTCCAGATAAGGTATCCAACACTTGGTCGATGAAAGGAAGAAGAAAGTAATCCTTTAGAGTGGCTTTGTTGAGCTCCCAAAAATCAACACAAATTCTCCATTTCCCGGTCACTTTATTTGGAACCACTACAAGTGGGAATACCCACTTATTGTCGGAGATGGGATAAATAAATCCGACATTTAATAACTTTTGAATCTCCTCCTTGAATATATCCTTTAGTGTTGGGTTCATCCTTCTCTGTGGTTTCCTAATAGGTGTTACTTCCCCATGGGTGTATATATGATGGATGCATGTGTTAGGGTGTATACCCTTCATGTCAGTGTATTCCCAGGAGAATGCTCCTGATTGTTCTTTAAGGATACTTACTAACTATTTTTGTTGGTCTGCATCTAGCCCAGAGTTTATATGTAGAAATTTTCCTGGACTAATCTCGTATGGCATGGTATAAGACATGGCAGACTCATCTATCTCGAAGATGAAAGATGTCAAAGAAAAAATGGATGGGTCCAATTGTTCTTGAAATTATTCCCCAAACATGTACTCAAATTGGGGAAAAGATTGTGGAAAATCAGCACACGTGATAACATAAATAAACTGGTTTAGTACATTTTTTTGTTGTGTGCTCCTGAAGTGCCTAGTCATGGTCACTTGGCAATACAGGTTCTTCCCAGTACTCATTCTCATATGGAAATTAAAGCCACCATATATTCTCCATGATAGGTTGAGCTGGAGGGTAAATGGTGAGCTTCTGGATAGAAAGTCCATTTGAGATGGTCATTTCTCCCTCTCTATAGCCAATAAATGCATTAGCTGTGGCTAACCAAGGTCTTCCCAAAGTTGACGAGATGGAATTTGGTAGGATCCTTTGAGTGGATGACAAGAAAGTCCACTGGGTACTACCATGAGGCTAAAGTAACTATGATATCATCCAATATTCCTTCAGGTATAACCTTGGTCTTATATGCTAATTCCAAAATGGTTGGGGTAGGTCTAAGAATAGGTTTTAACTGTAGTTGCTCCAAGGTAGTAGCGATCATAACATTGATGGCTGCCCCTAGGTCTATGAGAGTGTTTTAATGGAGACTTCATTAATGTTTATGGTCACTATGGGGTTTCCTAGGTTCCCATATTTCGTTATCTTAGGCTGCTTTGATATATACTCAGAAAGTTCTCCTATCAAATGTATTGTAGGAGGGTCCTTTTGCTTCCTACCTGGCTTCTTAATACACAATTATTTGACTACCTTACTGTAGATTGGAATATCTTTAATGGCTTGTAGCAAGGGAATCTTGACACAAATATTCTTCAATTCATTCAATATGTCAAATTCCAGTCGGGTGGTAGGTTTCTCGATTACTAATCTTTCTGGATAAGGAGGGTCCTTCGTAATTTGTGAAGGTTCATTTTGGGGAAGCTTGGGTTCTTGGTCCTTAGGAATAATAACATCTTCCCACCTAGTGTCATCTGTGGGTTGTTTGGGGGTTTCTTCTTCTTCTTCTTCCTTCTGAATGACTACTGAAGGCCTCTACCTATCCAAAACTTTTCTCAATCTTAGTTAAATCTCCTCTAGTGGAAAAAGAGTAATAACATATGTCGGGAAGGCCTGCATATCAACATTGTGAAGAGGTTGAGGGAGATTATTATTGGTATTGGGCATTGGTTGTGCCAGTAATATTGTTGGTCTTGGGGAGCTTGCATTCTGATATTGTAGGGATTTTTGTTGTGGAATATGAGGTAAATTTGGTGGAACAAAACCTGGTAGAAGTTGCAGAGTGTTCGGTGGAAACTGAGGATAAGGATGGTTGGACATAGGAACAGGTGGAGATTGAGGGTTCCCTTGGTTATGCCCTCCTCTCCATCCTTGAAGCCAAGGATGTTGGTACTGAGTAGACTAGTTTTGCCAACTTGGTGAGTTCCACTATTGTTGTTGTTGGTAATAGGGTGTAAATTGAGACTGTGGATCTGGGTAAGTGGGTTGGTTCCTAGGCTGCCATGGCCTCCTAGGTGCTAAGAGGATTCTCTGGGATCCCCACTGCTATATATGGCTAACAAACTAGGAAATTATGGACATTTTTTAGTTGAGTGGTCCTCTGTGTAGAAGCCACAAACTGAAATGTTATCCAATGGGAATTCCCTTGAGGAATGCTTCCTCCTACATCTTGGGCAATATATGCTCATTGCTGCATTTTCATCCTCCTAATTCTTTTTAATATTTAGGGTGTCCAACTGGGAACCTATTGTACTTAATATATCTGTTTTAAAGTTCCCTAAAAGGTTCACTATATTTTCTCTTGTGATACCACCTGAATTAACTGGTTTTAAGTTTCTATTATAAGGGTCCCAAACATTCTTTCCTGTTTTAGCTCTACTCCTTGAGTAATTCTTATACATTTTACATATTTCGGAAAATGGTTTATGAGATATGTCACCTGATGCCATCAGGTTAAGCATCTCTAAGTATTCTTCTGAAATTCCCTTAAGGAAAAGATCCCTAACTGCATCCTCTGGGAGGTCATGGTATTTTGACTTCTGGGAGATGTATGCAATCCGTTCCATATAGTCCTCGAGATTCTCATCTTCTAATTGTTGGATTTTGAAAATATCGTTAAGAGATTCTTTGGTCTTGCAATAGTCTTGGTAATTCTTAAGAAATATATATTTCATGGCTTACCAAGACCTAATACTGGATTCTCCCAACCCCATGAACCATCTTAGTGCAGAGTCCTTGAGTGTGGTGGGAAGGAGTTTCAGTTTCTGGGCATCTTGTAAGTAGTTTTAGCTCCTACACAAGATGTCGAATTCAAATAGGAAGGTATATGGATCTTCACTTCTTTTACCATAAAAGGTGGGCAGTGTTGAGAGGGGAATATTTTTCATATTGACATTTGGGGTGGTGTCCAAAATTGGAAACCCGAAGGTAGTTTCGGTTTGGTTTCTAGCTTATTCTTCCTCCTTGTGTCTTACATTGTTGTGACCCTCCTAATTATCCATACTAGTTTGGTCTCCAAAAAGAGAGTACCTAGGTGGTTTTATCTTTGAATAAAAGAAGGTTTCCCTCTGATGGAAAGGTTTTCTTACTGATTGGATGTTTGGGACTCTACTTGAGACGGTTGAGATTATTGGTGCCAAAGTTTTTGTGTCAATTTGAGAGATAATTATGTTGGTTGAACTACCAAACAAAATATTCACCTGTTCAAGGTCTATGATGTTTTCAAAGTTAGGATCTCCTGGTGGTGGTGTAAAAGCAAAGGCTGTGTTGTTTGGTTCTGCAGAAGGCTCGAGTGGTCTTGCTTCTTGTTCCACTATTATTGATGCTTCAATTTTCTATTCTATAGTGCTCCATGTTTTAGTCTCTTCAGAGATTGCTTTAGCTCTTTGGGTTGAGCTAGTTCCTGTTTTCCGGTATCGGTTTGTGGAATTTATGAGTGGAACGTTCCTTCCCCAAAAAAGGTCGGAAGGAAACTTGGTTGAAATATCTGATTTGGATTTAATGTATCTACCTTTTGGATCCCTAGGTCTATTCATGAAAGAAAACAAAAAAAAGAAGAAAAACTACCATTGGGTTCGGGGGAGCCTGCAATAGTAGATGTAGAGGTTCTTACCTCTCGTCTTAAATTCCCCCCACCACCAATCTAATGCTAAGGTCTAGAAATGATCTAATTCCTACCTTGAGACAACTCCCTGACAATGACGCCAAAAATGATGGGTATTCTATATGCACTAAAAAAAACACTAAAAAACCTCAATTAAATTGTCAACCTGAGGTAAGTAAACGTAGAGTTGTAGAACTATGTGTGCCAAGGCAGAAAGGCTAGGGGTAGTATAGTCTAACTAAGGAAATGGACTATCTGAGAACTAATCTATTCAAGCAAAGGCTATTAATGATCAAAACCTATCAAGAAACTTAAACTATTTACCCTAAGTAATCTTTGAACAAATGATCGATGTATAATCCTAAGAAAGTAAATGAAAACCCTACTTAAAGCAAATTATCTTAATCATGACAATAAGCAAAAACAAACTATCTACCTAATAAGAAATAACAACAACAAACTACTTTAATTAACCTATTCAAATTCAATAAGCAACTATCCTATGAAAGCAAGTAGATAGACAAGCAAGTAACTACCATATTAAAACAAGTAAACAAGCAAGCAAACAACTAACTAACCTATGATAACTTCTACATCAAGTAAACTAATCAAAATGACTCAATAAGCAACTAATCAAGCTAATAAGCAAGTGAACTCTATTCTTACATTAAACTTCACAACTACTTCTAATTTATAAAAGAAAAT
>ML804173.1:269151-280641 GCA_009831015.1 Picea engelmannii | reverse complement strand
ATCAAATTTAACATCTCTTCTAATAATAATTTCATTACAATGTGATTGAAGAAGTCTGTAACCTTTGACATCTTTAGAATAACCAACAAATATACACTTCTCACTTTTAGGCTGCAATGCTTTCCTTTTCTCATCAAGAATGTAAGCCTATGCTATACTACCAAATACACGAAAGTGACTTACATCTGGTTTAATTTAGGTCCAAGCTTCTTCCAGTGTTATGTTTTTAAGAGCCTTTGTGGGAGTGTGATTTACTGTGTAATTTTCACAGTTGATGGCTTCCACCCAATACTTTAGACTTAATCCCTTAGATTGGATCATACAATTAGCCATTTATTTTAATGTGCGGTTCTTTCTCTCAACAACACCATTTTGTTGTGGTGTATATGGAACAATGTGTTGCATTTGGATTCCCTGTGTAGTGCAGTATCTTGTAAAATTATTGTTCACATATTCGCCTCCATTATCTGTTCTTAACCTTTGAATTTGATGTCCAGATTTCTTTTCTACAAGGGCCTTGTAGGCCGAAAACTTGTCAAAAACTTCACTCTTGAGTTTTAATAAGTAAACCCAAGTACGTTTGGAAAAGTCATCAATGAAAGTTAAGAAATACTTGCACCCAGAAAAAGAAGGAGAAGAAAGTGGACCACACAAATCATTGTGAACAAGATGCAAAGGACCCAAGGCCTGCCAAGAGGCACGTTTGTCAAAACTATCCCGATGATGTTTGCCGAAAACACAACCGACACAAACACCATCTCTGCATGAAACAAGAGGAAGACCAGTCACCATCTGTTGATTAGATAGTTGCTACAATGAGCAATAGTTTAGATGACCAAACCTCTCATGCCAAAGTTTGCTCAAGTCATCACTATGAGCAACAAAAACTGATGAAAAAGATGATGACCCAAAGTTGTCAAACTTGTACAACCTGGTAATATCATCAACAATTCCAATTGCAATAACATGCTTAGGATCTTTTAGATCCTTGATTACAACTTGGTGAGGCGAAAACTGGACGGTTTTACCTTCACCTGAATGAGTGATTTGATATACTGATAGAAGGTTACAAGAAAGACTTGGAACCCATAATGCATCATTGAAATGACCATTATCTACTTGAACTGTTCCAGATCCTACAACAATAAGAGATCTATCATCACCATCAAATATTTTCTTGGTGTTACATTCATTTAGAGAAGAAAATATGGCTTTATCCTTAGCCATATGATAATATGCTCCTAAATCAATAAGCCTCTCATCAGAAGAAGAAGTATTAGTAGAATTTGAATTGAAGGAGAAACCGGAAGCAAAAAGTGCATGTCCGTGAGAAGAAGAAGTAGAATCAATACTGATGTTGTGCTTCTTCATCGCTGCTTCTAAAGCTTCCATCTTCTTGAAACATTTGGACTCATCATGACCATCTTTATCACAAAAGTTGCAATGTCTGTTAGTATTCTTACTTTTATATTTTTCTCCTTTGTCACCAGTAGGAGTTGAAGTTGTCTGAGCAGGTTTGGGACCCTTATGTTGTTTGTTGTTGTAGCGAGGATGTTGCTTCTTGGGATACTTGGTTTTATCTTTCTGTAGGGAAACTAAAGCTTTGTTGGAGGGACCTGCAGTGTTGATCACTCCAAATTGTAAAATCTTATCTTCCTCTCAAATCAAAGAAGAAAAAAAGGACTCAAGAGTGGATTTTTCATAAGCTTCTTCCCCTAGAGCTTCTCTCATGGCATAAAAGGTAGATACAAACACATAATATGCACTACCTAGCTTAGAAAGAATAATATAGATGCAATGCTCTTCCTCCATCTTTATCTTACATTCTTCACATAAAATTCTGAGTGTTTTAAACCTAGATAGATAGTCTCCAAGGCAAGAAAAATCTCTTGGACTTAAGGTCAGTATTTTATTTTCTAACTGTCATGCTCGAATAATATTGAGTTTACCAAACATAGATTCAATCTTTTCACAAGCTTCTTCGGGGTCATCAATGTATTGAATGTGGTACCTTAAATCAGGAGAGATGGAAATTCTGATTAGTCCACGTGCTTCATCATTCCTATTATCCCACTTGTCTTTTTTATCAGCATCAGTGGGTGCTTTTTCCTTTGTCAAGGTAATCTGGTACAAGCCTTTACTTCTTAATAAATATTCCGTATGAGATTTCCATTGGAAGTAGTTGTTGTTGGTAAGCAAGACAATACTTGTAGAATCCATATTAAATATGATGATAATGTGGATTTAAAAGCTAAAATTGATGATCTGGATTGAAAGAGCTCGAAAAGTTATGTGGTTTTAAAAAATACGGCACTGAAAACGGACTTCCGATGTGAGAGTTATGCCCTTTTTAAAAAAGGCATAAATGGTAACCAAATGACCACGTGATAGTGTAAGTTGATTTATGAGGTGACCCACTTTTATAAAGAGAAGTGGGGATCAATTTTACAATGAAGTTACCTTATAACAAAAAGGCTGCATGTAAAATAACTCTAAAATAAAATATTAAAGCTCCTTATAGTGATTCACTTTTATACTTGAAGTGAAATACACTTTATAATTTTTGCATAACTTTTTCAAAAAAGGTAACAAAAGAGAGACTTGAACTCAAGGCCTCTATTAGGGTCCTAACCCGCACATAGGTAGATTAATATTTTTAGATGTAATAAAGGTCAATATTAATAAGGCCTTTCAATAAAATAGAATAAGGAAGATGTAAGAAGACCTAATAGAAGCTTCCGCTTCTACAAGGATCTTCCTCTAGATGCTTCTCTTGATAGACATATTTGGTATAAATAAGGCTCGAGGGTATGAAAACCCTAGCTTGGAGATTATTGTAACAGAGCGCTGCTCGATTGGAGGTTTCCCCTCGAAGAGGCCTGTGAACATTGCTTTCTGAATCAAAGTGTTATTTATGTTGTTGTTCTTATATCATTTCTGTGTTATTGTGGAGATTATGCTGGATATATCACTGTTATTTTTCCATTTCTATCATTTTATTTATGTTCTGCATATTTATTATATTTGGTATATTGCAAGTGGTATTAGAGCACTTTCCTTGGCAGAAATTGTGGGATTTTTTTTTCCAGGTAAATATGTATTCCGACGTCTTTAAGCCACAAAGATTTGTCGTTACGAGCATAAACCCGCGGTTGAGGGATTCATACACGCAGGAAATACAAGTGGTTCTTAAGCACACATCTGTTGGCCACCCTTGTAACCCCTGTTGGTACCCCTTCGAGTGGTAGCACATCAGACAACACCTGTCTACGGATTGGCCTAAATTTCCTGAAGCCCTCTTTAGATAAACCTATCAGCTGCCAGACTGCTATAGTGTCACGGAGAACAACACTCGGGAAGATACTGTCTAGTACCTGGGTAGTCGGGTAGTACAATTGAGGGTACGATCTATCCTCCTTAGTTAGTGCCCTGAGATATTGGGCCGAGTACTACTGTTGGACCCTGCATGTATATTAAAGAGCTATAACATCGAGAAAAACCTTGTTTGTAGAACCCTTGAATACCTAACCCTTGGGGGACAGAAACATAAACAAATTAAAAATAGACCAAATCTATTGTCGCGCAACTGTGTTCGGGTTGCCAAGTAAATACACATCTCTTTTTGGTTAATCATTTGGGGATTTCATCACTGCAATATTCTTTAGACTAGAGTATAACTCCACAGGTGTTTTAAAAAAAAAAATCTAGAAATTTTTTCACCATTATTTGAGACCCATTCCATTGGATTCATCTCTCTGCCCTTATCACATTCATCCCTATCATTTTTTGACAAATTTTTTGACCTCGCCCGCCCCTTTTCAGTTCAACCATCCTCATGGCCCATACCCGTAGCCAAGACCTGGAAGCTCGCTTCAACACCATGCAATCTGGTTTCCTAGAAACCCAAAAAGAAGTGAAACAACTCAGTGCTACTGTTGCCTCCATCGATTCATCCATCAATGCTACCATAAATACAACCATATAGTCCTCAATGGAGGAAGTCAAACAAGAATTGACCACCCAACTTGAATCTGTCTTTGCATCACTCTGCACCAAACTGAAGATCTCTACAGATGACCATTCTCTGAAGCACCTCCAAAGAATGAAGGTGAAACATCCTCCCATTCCCATACCTTTTAGCCCCATCAATTTCAACGTGACATACGCCTTCCGCGGGTGGACATGACCAAATGTGATGGCTCAGACCCCACTGGTTGGGTAACCCAAATGGAACATTATTTCTCTTTATATGGCATTACATATGACTTGGCCAAACTCTGGTATGGTGTTCTCCATCTAGATCAAGAACGTTGGCAATGGTGGTAATGGAGAAAAACTTCCCGTCAAGAGTATATTGCTTGGACCCAATTTGTGACTGAGCTTTATGAACAATTTGACATGGACACCAACCATTTGGGCCATTTGACAAAGTTGAATCAATCTAGAACAGTAGAAGACTTCATAGTTTCCTTTGAACGCCTGACTTTTCGAACAGAGGGCATGCCTGATGCTTTCTTTCAAGAATGTTTTATTAGTGGCCTCAAGGAGGAGATTCAGGCCCATGTCCTCATGGCTCGACCCTCGACTTGGGTGGAGGCTACCAAAAGAGATAAAGAAGCACAACAGGTGGTATCATCTCAAAACCAAAAACCCTCCTTTATTCCTCGCCTTAAACCCGTCACTCCCACTACTCCCTCCGCCCCATTAAAAATCCAAAAATTGATCAGGGCTGAAATGGTTGAACGCCAACTTAAAGGCCTTTGTTATAATTGTGATGAAAAATATTTCTTGGGACACAAGTGTAAGGAACAAAATCTTTTTATGGCCATCTCTGAGGAAATTTCAGAAGAGGATGTTGAAACTCCCCTTGTGTCTGAGTCACCTGAAATCACTGACATAACCCCTCCCTCAGACCCTTCCGAAGTAGAACCCGTCATTTCCCTCAATGCTCTCACTAGATTTTCCACTCCCCAAACCCTCAAGTTAATCGGTTACATCAAGCATCATAAGGTCATCATTCTGGTTGATAGTGGAAGCACCCATAATTTTATTCATCACCGCATTGCCCAAGAAACCCATTGCTACATCCATGCTGTCAACAATTTCCAAATCATGATTGCCAATGGTGGTTCCATGAAATGTGGAGGGCGTTGTGAAAATGTGCATCTCCAAATCAGTGACTACCACCTAAAATTCCATATGTTTTCTATCGACATGGGTGGTTGTGACATTGTGTTGGGTGCAGACTGGCTAAGAACTTTGGCTCCCATTCTCATGGATTTTAAAGCATTAACCATGCAATTCGACCAGGAAGGCCACCAATATAAATTCCAAGGAATCACTGCTAGTTCACCTGAGGTCATTAGTTCCCATCGCATGGAAAAGCTGCTCAAAAAAGGTCATTCTGGTGTCATTGCCCAACTCCATGCCATTCAAGCAACATAAACACCCCCGGTGCTGCATGACCTCCAAGCTCTCCTTTCTAAACATCAAATGGTATTTTCCACTCCCCAAGGCCTCCCTCCTTCCCATGGTGTTCATGATCATTCCATTCCCCTTGTACATGAAAGCCTTCCTCTCAATATCTGTCCATATCACCACCCCTTCTCACAAAAAAATGAAATTGAGAAAATGGTACAAAAACTCCTTAATGCAGGCGTTATCTGCCCTAGTACGAGCCCTTACTCTTCTTCTGTAGTCATGGTCCTGAAGAAAGAAGGTTCTTGGAGAATGTGTCTTGACTTTCGTGCCCTCAACAAACTGACCATTAAAGTCAAATTTCCCATTCCTGTCATTGATGACCTCTTGGATGAATTGAGTGGCACCCAATTCTTTACTAAACTTGATCTTCCCTCGGGCTATCACCAGATACGTATGAAAGAGGATGACATTCCCAAGATGTCCTTTCTCACTCATGAGGGCCACTATGAGTTTTTGGTCATGCCCTTTGGCTTGTGTAATGCCCCCTCCACCTTCCAAAGCCCCATGAATCATGTCTTCCGTCCCTTTCTCCGTCATTTTGTCTTAGTTTTCTTTGATGATATCCTCATCTATAGCAAAACCTGGACCAACCATCTTACTCATGTGGATCAAGTTCTCCATCTCCTTTCCCAGCACCAACTTTTCCCGAAACAGTCTAAATGTGCTTTTGGTGCCTCAAAAGTAGAATACTTGGGTTATCTGGTTGGCAAGGATGGCGTCAGGGTGGATCCGAAAAAGATTGAAGCTATGCAATATTGGCCGCATCCAAAGACTCTCAAAAGCTTGTGCGGATTTTTGGGCTTAACAGGGTATTATCACAAGTTTATTAAGAACTACGGAAATATTGTAGCACCTCTCACTGCTCTCCTAAAAAAGAACTCTTTCACTTGGACTCCAGCCACTGCTCAAGCTTTTCAAACCTTGAAGACGACCATGTGCACCACTCCGGTTTTGGCCCTTCCTAACTTCACAAAGACCTTTGTGTTGGAATGTGATGCCTCAGGGAAAGGAATCAATGCTATCCTTATGCAAGAGGGTCGGCCTTTGGCCTTCACCAACAAGCAATTGTCTGAAAGGAATTTGGGCAAACCCATTTATGAAAAGGAAATGTTGGCTATTCTGCATGCCGTTGAGCTGTGGCATCCTTATCTCTTGGGGAAACGCTTCCAAATCAAGACCGACCATCAAAGCCTCAAGTACTTTCTGGAACAACGCATTTCCTACCAGGAGCAACAAAAATGGGTGACTAAGCTCTTTGGTTATGATTATGAGATTATTTACAAGAAGGGAAAAGACAATGTAGTGGTGGATGCACTGTCCCGAAAATATGAAGAAGAAAGATCCCTTTTTTCTCTTTCCTTCATTGTACCCGATTGGCTCCAAGTTGTGTGCCAAGAATGGCTTCAAGATCCCAAAAGTTCACATCTGATCCAACAATTGCAGATCAAGGCTCTGGCTCCCCCAGGGTACTCTTGGCTCCAGGATGAGCTTCGATACAAAGACCATTTGTATTTAAGTAAATAATCAAATCTTAAATCCACGGTACTTTCTGAGTTTCATGCTACACCCACAATGGGGCACTCAGGGTTCACCAAAACATATGACAGAGTCAAACGTTCTTTTTTCTGGGATGGTATGAAATAGGACATCTGTAATTTTGTAGCTAAATGTGAGGTGTGTCAACACAACAAGGGAGAAACAATCAAATCTCCGGGAACACTACAACCGCTTCTGATTCCACCAACTATTTGGAAGGATATCTCTATGGACTTTATTACCGTCTTACCCAAATCAGGGAATAAATCAGTCATAATGGTGGTTGTGGATCGCCTTTCCAAGTATTCTCATTTCTGCGCTCTTCAACACCCATTTACTGCATCCACGGTGGCTCAACTTTTCATGGACCAGGTCTTCAAGCTTCATGGCATGCCACACTCTATTGTTTCTGATCATGACCCAACTTTCACAAGAAAGTTTTGGCAAGAACTGTTTAAGCTCTAGGGCACCCAATTGCATCTCCGCACAACTTATCATCCCCAGACTGATGGTCAAATGGAAGTTGTCAACAAGTGTTTGGAAACATATCTAAGGTGTTTTGCTTCTGAAAAACAACATCAGTGGGCTCAATGGCTACCCCTAGCCGAATGGTGGTACAACACTTCCTACCATACAACTATTCACATGAATCCTTTTGAAGCGGTATATGGACAAAAGCCACCTTCAGTTCTCTCATACTTACCAGGTACCTCGAAGGTTTAGGCGGTTGACCAAACACTTACAGTTCGAGAGGATATTCTTCATACCCTTAAAGAGAACTTGGTCATGGCACAAAATCGCATGAAGCAACAAGCAGATCAAGGTCGCTCTGAACATCAATTTGCAGAAGGGGATCAGGTGTTTCTGTGACTACAACCATACAAGAAAACTTCCCTTAAGGCCGAGCATTGTCAGAAGCTAGCACCCAAATTTTATGGTCCTTATACAGTTCTCAAGCACGTGGGACAAGTCGCATATCAGTTAGCTCTGCCCAGTCAGTCGAAGCTACATCCAGTTTTCCATGTTTCATGCTTAAAGAAGGTGATTGGAACTAGGTGCCAAATTCAAACCAACCTTCTCAAGTTAGCTTAAGAAGGATCCATTTGGCTATAGCCAGAAGCAGTTTTGGACCAGCATGAGCGTTGCCTGTGTCAGAGAACCATCAAAGAAGTGCTAGTCCAGTGGAAAGATATGAATCCAGCAGATGCCACTTGGGAACCAGCTACCATTCTGCAACAGTTTCCTCATCTCAAGCCTTGAGGACAAGGTTGTTTTTAAGGGGGTGGACATGTTAGGGTCCTAACCCGCACATAGGTAGATTAATATATTTAGATGTAATAAAGGTCAATATTAATAAGGCCTTTCAATAAAATAGAGTAAGGCGGATGTAAGAATACCTAATAGAAGCTTCCGCTTCTAGAAGGATATTCCTCTAGATGCTTCTCTTGATAGACATATTTAGTATAAATAAGGGCCGAGGGTATGAAAACCCTAGCTTGGAGATTATTGTAACAGAGTGCTACTCGATTGGAGTTTTCCCCCTCGAAGAGGCCTGTGAACATTGATTTTTAAATCAAAGTGCTATTTCTGTTGTTGTTCTTATATCATTTATATGTTATTGTGGAGATTATACTGGATATATTACTGTTATTCTGCCATTTCTAGCATTTTATTTCTGTTCTGCATATTTATTATATCTGGTATCTTGCAACCTCTTACTTAATAAGGCAACTTTTAACCAAATGTTCTAGCAAAACATATTGTAATGTTCATAAGGAGGATTGGGGGTGTTGTTGTTGTTGTTATTGTGGAAGATGGCCTTGGAGAGTGTGCTAAAAAAAACCCTTTTTAAACAAGAAAAAAATTTCGCTTCTCGATGACAACAAGGGTTAGATCTCAGTTAGCTTACCCGGAAGATGCACCTTTTCCTATCTGTTTCTAATTTTTCGAGATCACATAGGGTGCGGGGCAAAGAGCATACACATATCTAAAAGAGTAGCAACCCGGAAATAAAAAAAATACAAAACCGAAATAAAACCCAAAAAACTTCTCTGCAAAAAATTTAAAAAATGCGTATTCAAACTTTATACCTCTGGATCTGATTGTAATGGTCGTATCTTGGGAAAACAGAAACCTTTTCGAGTGAAATGAAAAGTGTTGTTGAATGAAACGAGTTCTCTGGACAAAATGGAATAATCTCAGCCCAGAAATGTACGAAAGAGACAAAAAATGGAGATGAGGCAACTTGGCTTCTCGATATCGATCTACAATAGGAGAGGATCTTCAAACAGGCTCTGATACTATGTTCAACAACATGGGTATTCCAATAAAGGATGAACACCTTTAGTAAACACTCACATAACCAGATCAAATATCAACGCACTGATGTTTTCACATGGTAAAACCCCTACGGGGAAACATCCACGACCCCAGCCAACGTGGCCACTTGGAGTAGTTTATTAATGCAAAGAAAAAGATTATAGAGAGATTTTACAAGAGTGTTTCTCACAATCGATCATCGGCAAATGACCCTCCATTCTATTTAAATAGAGATCATGGAACAATTGGGTGCTAAGCCACAGATCAATGGTCGTTAAGATCGAGGAGAGTATGAATCGTCGGATCACTCTATGTTGAGAACATATCGTGACCATCTGATTTCCTAACTACAAATGCATACTAATGCATACTAAAGAAACACACTAGAAAACACACTTTTACCTATAGACACAATAGACCAAGTAGATCTTACTAACTCCTAGGTGTCTAAATATCCTAACATAATGCTCAAGAGGTAAGTATGGAATTTGTATATCAAACCCCAAATTGGATTTTCATAAGTTCAAGTTTTTAGGAAGTGGTAAGATGCTATTTTTATTTAATGTATATATGCTAGTGAGTTATGCCAAGTGAAGATGAATGTTGTTCATATGGACTGTAAAAATGCTAGTTTGTTTATGGATTAATTCTTATGCGATATTCTTTAGTTTTAACTGTTTCTTCAAATATCCTTATGCCTTGAGCTTTTTGAGTTGTTAATTTGTGCATTGTTGCAATCTATACTAATATGGTTGTATGTATGTGTACATGCTTGTTTCTGATTCTTCTCTTCTATTCCAGCTATATGTGTAGGAGTTTACACAGGATTCAGTTTCATTTTCAACTCACTGGTTACTTTAGTTTTCTCCTAGCTAGGATAGGTTAAAGTAGATTAGTAATAGATTAGTTTGCATTTCATACATAGTCTCCATCTACATATTTGTATTTCATATCCACTCATCATCCACCCTCATTGGTAAACCCGTCCGTAACTGGCCACAACCCTAAAAAAAATATCAATGGTAGTCGGGCCAAATTCCAGATGGGACTCCTAATCCAAACAGTTCATAGTCTAGTTTGGACAGTGTACCGGGGTGTACCCCTTTCTATTGTCGAGAAAATTTAGATCCATCAACACATACTTACATGTATTTTTCATGTAGTGTAGTCTGCATCTATAATTAAGTTGTGTCTCTACTCACCAGTTCAATTTGTCCAGAGTGATGCAGTCCTTTTTCATTTTCTGTCTTCATACATGACATGAATCCAACATATAGTAATATAGGAAAACCGAAAGATAGAGATTGGTAATCAGTCTACTATATAGGATTGGCGAAATGATAACCAATCTACATAAATTATGATTTCAGAGTGCACACTTTGCTTAACAAGCTTGTTTTGTCATGCTTTTTTCCATGAGAGGTATTTAATTGTTGTAAACTATGTTTTTGATGCTCCCATTATATGTGGAACATATTAATTACCTCCTTATTGTTATATCCTATCTTTTATTAATTTCTGCATCTAAGTATATATATATATATATATATATATATATATATATATATTCCAAATCATCTTGCATCTCATGATGGAGAGGGATCACTCCATGGAAATTCCTTCTAAACAGAGAATGGAAAGACAAGAGACAATTGCAAAAGATCATAGTAAAAATCACAAGGATGCTCTTGAAAAGTCTATCTCCCTCAACAAACCCCATGCATTCTCACCATCTTATGCCACCTTTGATAAGGATGAAAATACTAAAAAAGAAGCTCTTTTGAATGAACCTGAGAATTTATTATTGGATACCGAAGTTGGGGAATCTTCAACAAATAAAAAAATAGTTGAGAAAAAGATTGATTGGGAGGAACTAATTAATAAACTTTTTGAGAAAGATACATCTGGTAGAAATGTATTGAAGAAAGGGGTGGATAGTGTCTGAGAACTCTGCCTCTCCAATTATTTCAATAATTTTTTTACTGGATGGTTGGTGTAAGAATTCTTCTTTTATTTGGTATTTTTAAATATACTATTTATTCTTCCATTTGTTATGTTCAATAAAATGCAGTAAATATGTTTTTGTCGAATTTTGTGTAGATAAATTAGATGCAATTTTGAATGTTCAAATCACAAATTTCAATCGTTGAAGCA
>ML804173.1:232062-242356 GCA_009831015.1 Picea engelmannii | reverse complement strand
GTGGGTCCTCCAGGACCATGCTCAGGTCGCTCCTGCTCTCGGTACTCCATGTCTAGGACCATGTGGGCCTCGAGACATGATCTCCTAGTTATCCCTAATATCGGGGATAACACTACCTAGACCAAACAAATTATTAGAATTACCATGCTCAACATTACAAATAACCATGTGGTATGAACTTTTAATGTAAAAATGATATCTCTAATTAAAAAAAAAAAAAAATTAACATGATAATGTTAATCATTTCTTGAATTAGATACTATTTATAAAATTAAAACTAACAATTTTATCATACAAAATTATTCCAAAACATTAACATGATAATAAAAAAAAATTAACATGATAATGTTAATTATTTCTTGAATTACATATTATTTATAAAATTAAAACTAACAATTTTATCATACAAAACTAGTATTCAATAATGAAATCATGAATATTTTTCAAACCTATTAATACCCATATATATTTAACCTAATAATAATTATGCTTCTTAAAATTATTTCTATCATATTAATAATATATAAAATTTGATTAGATGAAATTTAATCAATTTCATACACAATATTACTTAGAAAAAAAACCTTCACATTAATTATATAAATAAAAATAAGATAAATAGTTAATAATAATAAAAAAATATTATTTTCATACAAAATATTAGTTTAAAAAATCCATTACATCAATTCTGTAAATAAAAACAAGATAAATGATTGAAAATAATAACAAAATTATTTTTATACATTATTAATTTAAATAAAAAACCACCACATTAATTATATAAATAAAAAACAAGGTAAATGATGGATAATTGTATAAATAAAAACAAGATAAATGATTGATAATAATAAAAAAAACAAAATAAATGATTGATAATAAACACAATTAACAAATTTACACTATTTTACTTTGAAATTTTATATAAATGTGAATTACCTAGAACAAACAAATTATTAGAATTAGTATGCTCAACACTACAAATAACATGGTAGGAAATTTGAATATTAATCATTTCTTGAATTAGATATTGTTTATAAAATTAAAACTATAAATTTTATCATACAAAACTATTCCAAAACATTAATATGATAATAATAAAAATAAAAATAAAACATTAACTCATGTTAATCATTTCTTGAATTTTATCATACAAAACTATTCCAAAACATTACCACGATAATAATATTAATCATTTCTTGAATTAGATACTATTTATAAAATTAAAACTAACAATTTTATCATACAAAACTATTGTTTTATCACACAAAATAATTAAAGCGTATTTTTTAAACCCATTAATGTTAATCATTTCTTAAATTAGATACTATTTATAAAATTAAAACTAACAATTTTATTATACAAAGCTATTATTTTATCATATAAAACAATTAAAGAATAATTTATAAACCTATTAATATCTATATATCTTTAACCGAATAATAATTATGCATCTTAAAATTATTTCTATCATATTAATAACATATAACTAATAATAATTATACATCTTAAAATTATTTTTATGATATTAATAACATATAAAATTTGATTAGCTGAAATTTAACCAATTTTACACACAATATTGGTAAATAAAAACAAGATAAAATGATTGATAATAATAAAAACATTAATTTTATATACAATATTAATTTAAATAAAAAAACCATCACATTTATTACATAAATAAAAACAAGATAAATGATTGATAATTATATAAATAAAAACAAGATAAATGATTGATAAAAATAAAAAATATGATAAATAGTTGATAATAATAAAAATCAAAAGATAAATAATTGATAATAATAAAAACATTATTTTCATACACAATATTAATTTAAATAAAAAACCATCACATTAATTATATAAATAAAAATAATATAAATGCATAAATGATCGATAATAATAAAAACATTATTTTAATACATATTTTTTTTTAAATTATAATTACATAAATAAAAACAAAAAAAATAATTAAATAAAAACATTATTATTTTAATATAGAAATTTTTTTTGAAAATTATAATTATATAATCATATAAACATTTACATTTATTTTAATATAGAAAAACTTATTGAAATTATACCGTTTTTAAGTTTTGATATGTCTTTTTATTAAGTTTTGATATGTCTTTTTATTAGTTATAAAGAAAATTATAAAATATTTATGAGTTATAAAAAAGATTATAAAATATTTGTTGGCTCTTAGTTATAATTATGTAATTCTCTTAACTATGATTATATTATTATTTTATTATTTAAATATGAATGAAAAATGAAAAACTTCATAAAAATAAAACATGATTATATGATTATATTATTCAGTATTTTTATAACTACACTCTATATGTTCACTCTTAACTATAATTATGTTATTCTCTTAACTATGATTGTATTATTATTTAAATATTAATGAGAAATGAAAAACTTCATATGAAAATAAAACATGATATATCATGGTGAATAAAAGATTAAAAAATAATAATATTATTATTTTAGTTATAATTATGTTATTCTCTTAACTATGATTATATTATTATTTAAATATTAATGAAAAAATGAAAAAACTCATAAAAATAGAACATTATAATACAATATTATTATTTAAATATTAACTAGAAAATAAAAAAACTCATAAGGATAAAACATTATAATACCATTATAATGATGAATAAAAGGTTAAAAAATAATAATATTATTATTTAAATATTAATGAGGAAATGAAAAATGTCATAGCGATATAACATTATCACAGCGAATAAAGGGATTAAAAAGTAATAACGGGATACCACAATTTCTGAGTCTCCCACACCCTTTTTAATTCAATTTTTTATTTTATTTCTATAATAGGGGATATATCTCACCATGGCTTGCTCGAGATCTCTTGAATGCTTAAATAGGTGGAGTTCACTCACCAGATTGCACTCGGATCAGATAAGGGTCTGTTAATAATAAAAATTACAGTAAGAAGGGTTGAATTTACTTAAAAATACGACACTCATGACTTTCATATCGAGGATAAGGTGGAACTTAATTATTTAACACTAATTTCGATTTGGGTTTTTATCATTATATTTTGATACAGGCCATGGTAGAGAAAAAGGAGAAAAGCGAGGGAATTCGACAAGAGTAATATGGATGTTGATACTATCAACACCTATTAAGTCTAAGGTTCGAAACCCAAAAGTGGATGTTGATACTATCTGCCTCCACGAAGTTCATCAATGCCAATGTCTATGGCAATTGCTGGTCATGCTATGCCAAACCCATCACCTTTTTCCTTTAGATCTTTTGTTGTCCATTTAGACTAGTACCAATGACTATTTTTTCGAAATTTCTAGAGTTTCCTTGCAGAGTGAGCCTCTCATAGATTTAAGATCATAAGAAAAACTTCTGAATTCATTAATATTGGGATTGTAATATATGTGTGTGACCGCTTGGAATTAGGGTTGTTTGAGATCTCTTTCATGCGGAAAAGGTGGAGATCACTCGCAATATTGTACTAAGATAAGACCAGGATCTGCTTTTGACAATGAATAGAGATTATGGGGCTGAATTTATGGAATTGGATGGACTGTTCGGAGATTTTATAGCTATAAAATCTATTGTATCCGAACTTCTAATGGGAAAGCTCCAACACTGGGCATGCCTTTCAAACCCAGCTCAGTATAAGGTGGAACTCCATTATCTGATATTGATTTCTATTTGGTTTTTATTATTATATTTTGATACAGGGTAGGCTTGAAACAGAGGAAAAGAGAAAGCATTGTCCAAGAATTTAATATGGATGTTATGAGGAGCCTCTAATAGAATTTAAGAAAAACTTCTGATTTCATTAATTCTATTCGGTTTGTAATATATGTGTGTCGCGTCTTGGAATTAGGGTTGTTTGAGATCTCTTATGCTCTAATGGGTGGAGATCACTCAAAATATTGGAATTAGGGTTGTTGGATATCTCTTGCATTCTCGAATAGGTGGAGATCACTCAAAATATTGTATTGTACTAAGATAAGACCAGGATCTGCTTTTGACAATGAATAGAGATTATGTGACTGAATTTATGAAAGTGGATGGCTATAAAATCTATGGTATCCGAACTGCTAATGAGAAAGCTCCAACTTGGAAGTACAACATTGGGCATGCCTTTCAAACCCAACTCAGTATAAGTGGAACTCCATTATTTGATATTGATTTCTATTAGTTTTTTATTATTGTATTTTGATACAGGCTAGGCTTGAAACAAAGGAGAAGAGAAAGCATTGGCCAAGAATTTAATATGGATGTTATGTGGAAATTAAGTACATGAGATATACCCTGCCCAGCTATCAGGATTAAGGTTCGAAACCCAAAAAGAGGAGGACGATCATAATCAGCCTTCAACGATGAGTAATCCTATCATGAATATGCCTGAGAGTAGTGGGGTTTTTGAGAACTGGGTTGGGACATGGACACTGATTTCTTGGATTGACATCTGCAGCCACATTAGAAGGCGGCAAGGCTCAGGATCGATAACGGATGTCGATGGCTTTGCAGTGTTCGAGTCTTCTTACATTACATTTACTCAGTTTCTGCAGGGATGATTAAAGATGGGTGAATCATATTATTCTGAATATCAAGAGGTCAAAGTTCAACCAGGTCATTCTAATGTCAATTCCCAAGTGCCATTCAGCTTCCTCCATTTATTGCAGAAGCCCAAGTGGGCGGTCGATCTGGGTACCATCGTGGAGTTCTTTCTCTCGAAAAGCATAAACTAAAGAGCGAGGGCAATCAACACCTTGGGAATGGGTTGAGATCAAAAGGGAATTATTCCTCTGTAAGTAATTCTTCSGCTRATCTGCCCGACGAGGTCTCRGAGACAKCATTATGCCGTTGTTKCCCCTATATTTKCTTCCCAGATATGGATATACCCTAAAAAWAATTTAAAACTATTATCAGATATACTAATAAACAGAGGATGGCGAGGGTTTCCTTGGAYAGTTGGTTATATGCGAGGGTCAATAAGCTGCCCGTGTTAAAGTCAAGTCAAGCTCAAAGTCCGAAGCCCGAACGAGGTCAGTGATGAATAGAAGAGCATGATTGAGCTCGAAAAGGAATACAAGARCATGATTGTCTTTGGTAGCATTGGTTTTACATTTTCTGGGAATGCTTTGTGACSCATGTGGTCATGAGTCATAATTTTCCTTTTCTTTTATGACATTCCAGATTAGTTTCAAAATGATGCCTACACCAGAGACGCGCGTCATTTTCTTTTAATTCCACTAGCTATTATAATTATAGGTACAAGGAAGTAAAATGATGGATTGACTGAAAGACTAACAAACACAGAGAGAAATAAAGGCAAATAGATAGAGAGAGGGTTTTCTTGTTCTAGTCTCTTTATTCAATCTTGCTGCATATTCTTTAGTTTCTGATAAAGAAGATTCGGCTGGATTTGGACTAGCATTGTCATTTAAGATTAATTAAAAAAAAAAAAAACCTTCACTGGGTGTTGATGAAGAAGGACGTGAGTTTTCTAATTAAACAAACAAAAAAACCTAATGTGAAAACAAACATAAAATAGATAAAGAAGACATACCGTAGATGATCTGATTTGATCTTGTTGCTTTCAGGTGCTAATCCTAATTTTCTTGAACCACATACATTACCAAAGCCGATGCTTCCCCGCAACTCTTTTCAGCCATTCATGCAAATTGACTCAGGATCAAAATCCCAGCGTTAGTACATGAAAATTCATGAGGAGATTAATAAGCAAGCTGTATAACAGAAAAATTATAGGTAAATTAACCTTTGGTCTGTCTATTTTGTTCTGCGCAAGTCCCGACAGCTGTTTTGTTTGGAGTACCCTTCTACACATCTGATTTCAAAGGCTAATCTCTGGGCCGACACCAAGATTGAGGAGGATTCAAGGCTTCTAGCTTCCAAGAGTATCCACTTCATTTTCTTCCAAGAGTATCCACTTCCGAGAGTATCCAAGATTGAGGAGGATTCAAGGCTTCTAGGTTCGAAGAGTTTTCACCTGATCCACTTCATTTTCTTTTCTAATTCTGTTTCTTCTTTAATCTTTCATCCTAGGGTACCCATTTCCAAATAGAAAACACCATAAAATCATACACAAAACCACACAAACAACCATACCACAAATAAAAAATAAAAACAGATTTGAAAACAAACCAGCAAAAAAGTAAAATCGCATGGCCCTGCTTTAACAGAAGCCAAATAAAATATTAAAAGACAGCCATCGAAACGGATTCTGAAAATGGAGCCACAACAGGGATAAGGAGCAACGATCTATGGCCGAATAGCAGCCAGATAAGGAGAAGTGATCTATGGCCGAATAGAAGAGAAGGAATCTCTGAACACCTGAGTTTCTTCTCATTTTCTTTCAACACCGACAACTCCTCACCCTTTTTATATTGTACATGTGTCACTTTCTCTTCGCCGCCTTTTGCTTTTTTTCGTTTTCTATCTTTTGCTTTTTTTTCGTTTTCTATCTTTATATAAAAGTATATTTTACATGTGTCACTTTCTCTTCCACGACTTCTGCTTTTTTTCATTTTCTTTCCAACGATATCGCTTTTTTTCTTCAACGGTTACATTTAAATACATTTTAATATCTTCTTTATATTATGTTTGAATGGCCATAAACGGTTTGGGAGGCACGTTAATCCGGTCATAGAAAAGTTGCAGGGAGGGATGCAAATGGAATGAGTTTTCTATTATGTTTTAATAATCATAAAATTGTTAATAATGAAAAAATGGTTATATAATTAAAAAAAATTAGATATGATTGAGTAATTTAAATTTTTTAAAATTATTAAATTGTAATTTAATAATTTTAATTTTGTGAAAAAATTGAGTTGTAATTTAATAATTTTGATTTCGTGAAAAAATTGAATTGTAATTTAATAATTTTAATTTTGTGAAAAAATTGAGTTGTAATGATTTAGTAGTTTTATCTTTTAAAAATATTAAATTGTAATTTAATAGTTGTAATTTTGTGAAAAAAATTGAGTTGTGATTTAGTAAGTAAGATATAAAATTATCACATAAATATATTTGGATTTAAACTTATTAAATTTTTGTATGTAAATCTATAGGGAAGGTGTGTATATTATTTGGAAAATTTAATAGTTTTAATTTTATAAAAAAATTAAGTTGTGATTTAGTAGGTTGGATATAAAATTTTATCAGGATTTAATTTAAATTTATTAAACTTTTGTATGTAGATTTTTAAGGAAGGTGGGTATTTTTTTTAATAGATATTATTTGTTATTCATAATATACTTTTTACTTTATAATTAATTAAATATGAATATTATTTCTTTGTTAAATTAATTCTTAAATACCTTTTAAACTTTATAATATATAAATTTAACATTCAATAAAAGTACAATCTAAATAAATGCTAACATCATCTCATCACTAAACTTAACACATGTCCAAGTTACAATCTAAATAGATAAATGTACACATCATAGTTTTTTTAATTAGTTTATAATATCTTTTTTAAGATTTAAAATATGTTTGCTAAAATAATTATATCTATTTTATGATTAAGGTAAAAAAAATTATAATATTTTTTTATATGTCTATTTCTTCTTCTTTCAAAGTTTAATTAGAAAAGATGGAGACAAGTTTTTTCCATCAAATTTGTTTCACCATAAAAATGCTATTCATCTTATAATTAATTAACACAGAGAACCAAGTGTGAGATGATAAATTATAGTTAGAAAGTAATCTATAAAATGTAATAAGTTGAAACTTAATGTAATAAGTTGAAAGTGACTTAAATTCTCAGTTTTGACCCTTTCAATGTTTTGGACCACATATATTAAATGCATTTATTAATCTCTTAAAGTGTATTTAGTAAATTTGATCTTTCCTTTTTAATATCAATTTAAAAAACATATCCACTTTGTAATTGTAAATTTTTAATTAAATTTTTTTATCTTTATTATTAATTTTTTGATTTTTTTTTTTTATCATATTAAATAGATTTCTAATTTATTCATTTATCACATTGTTTTTAAAATAATAAAAATATTTTAAAATTTCATATTTTAAAAATAATAATTCATCATTTAAAAAATAAAATGATTATAAACTAACTTATTTTTATTATTTTCATTTTTACACAATACTACGTTTTAAAATTTCATATTTTAAAAATAATAATTTATCATTAAAAAAAATAATTATAAACTAACTTATTTTTATTATTTTCATTTTTACACATTACTACATTTCAAAGAGTGAGTAATTCCCCTCATTAAAAATATTTAGAAATATTTTATTATTATTATTATTATATTATTAGTTTTAGTTTTAGACATACTCTATAGATATATTAAATTTGATACTTCAAAATATGTTTAGAAATACAACTTGTATTATTATATTTTATTATTCTTTAATTATATTATTTTATCATTTTAATTTTATTGATTTAATTTTATTATTCTTTAATTATGTTATTTTATCATTTCAATTTTATTAATAAAAAATATGAATTTAAATTTTATTAATATAAAATATGAATTTAATTAAAAAGCCATACTTTCATGTATAAAGTTGTTAGAACAAAATATTGTAATTAATAGATATGTACATTTTTTTCTAAATTATTTTTATGACATTTACTTAATTTTAAAAATAATCATATAATAAGATTAAAAAATATAATAATCATAAAAGAGAAAAATAATATAAAGTCAAACATTTTTGTGTTAGTATGTTCATATTTTGTATTTTATTTGGGTTACACCAATCCTTAACATAGTTGGAATTTATGTGTCTCCTCTTAGTTATTGTGGAGTTTCAAATCTAGATCACAATAGAGGATGAGGCCTTTCAAAACCAATAACATTAAGTGACAATAACAAATTAAATTAAAATTAAATTAAAAAATAACTACATACATACATATATACAGGACAACATCTAAAAAATTAAATTAATATAAATCCATCTTAAACCCAAATCTATCAAAAAAAACCTAAAAGGATCAAATTTCTTCAAGTGTAATATTTTTTATCATTTAAAATGGATATTTTAAATTTATTATATAATACTATTATTAAACTTAATATTACATCATTACATTTATAAAAAAATAACATATATGAACTTACACTTTATGATATATTATTATCTTTTTATAATTGAAGATTAAGATTTTCGTATATTACTTTTTATCAAATTTCTTAAGTTTAATGTTTTTTATCATTTAAAATGGATGTTTAAATTTATTATATAATATTATTATTGAACTTAATATTACATTATTACATTTATAAAAAATAACATATATGAACTTACACTTTATGATATATTATTATCTTTTCATAACAAAGATTAAGCTTTTCGTAGATTACTTTACTTTATCATTGTTAGAGTTGTTATATTGTAAATGTTCTATTGATGTGTATGTTTCAACTTTAAAAATCAGAAAAATCATCATTTTAAGTATATGTTTTTAGTACTTTGAAAATTAGAGATTTTTTTCAACTTTAAAAATTATAAAAATCATCATTTAAAATTATTAAATTATTAGCAAACATTTTAAGTATGTGTAAAAAAATTATAAAAATCATCATTTAAAATTATTAGTAAACATTTTAAGTATGTATTTTTGGTACTTTGAGAATCGGTGACTTTTAACGATTCTTTTAGTTTTAAATAAATATATGTATATTTTTTTTAGTTTTAAATAAATATATGCATATTTGTTATTTTGAAAATGTATTTTTACATGTATATGTTTTTTTTAACATAAAGAGATTAAAAATAAATAAATATATTTGATATAAACAACTTTATAATGATAAGTAACATTTTAGTTAAAATAAAGTTTTCTTATTTTGCACTAAGTTGTTGAAGTTATCTTCCAAAACCTACATATATATTAATTGTAGAATTTGGGGATGAATTCATAAACTAAAATATAATTTAGAAATGCAAGTATAATCTAAGGCATTATGGGTAGTGGCACAACATAGAATTGATACTTAACATTTTTGTTAGAAGAAAGTTTTTTTTTTATTTTGCAATAAGTTGTTGAAGTTATTTTCCAAAACCTACATATATATTAATTGTAGAATTTGGGGATGAATTCATAAATTAAAATATAATTTAGAAATGCCAGTATAATCCATGGCATTATGGGTAGTGGCACAACATAGAATTGATAGTTAAAATTAGTTTTAAATTACTTCATCTTTAATGGAGGTGGGAGGTTTATTAATTAAACAAGTAAGTGTTTCTTAGATGAATCAAGATATGAATTAGAAAATGTTAC
>ML804173.1:198748-231489 GCA_009831015.1 Picea engelmannii | reverse complement strand
TGGTGAGGAAGAACCCCATGGGGTCTTTAGAGAGGGTAGAGAAAAAGGGGACCAAAAGGTCCCATAATAAAACAAAAATTGACATGTAGCAAGGGCCACATAGGTTCAAAAGATTAATGAGATCATGAGATATTAATAAAGGGATTTGGGGTGAAGAGGAAGGATCATAATGGTTGTTGAGCATGGCATGTATGGACATTAAGTGTTAACATAATAAGTGTGCTCGTTTCACCGTAGACAATATATCAATATTGTCACCCAACCATAGGAAAAAATGCCACCCCGAACATGTTAACCTTGACAGATAGAATAATTCCAGAAGCAAACCCTAGAACCAATAGCCTAACAAGGTAGCGTACCTCTTCTCCAAAGCTAGCGTACTAAGAAGGTAGTCCAAACCATAACCAAATACTATGTCACTATTGAAACAGTTGTAGTTCTCCCCCATTCATGTGATCTAGGTGGATATCAATGGCCACCCACCTTTTCCAACTGGCTGAAAACAATTTTCTAGCAATTTTGACAATTTACTATTTTTAGCAGTTTTTAACTTCTCGAGCCATTTTAAGGGCCTAAATGAAGTTTTTTCGGGATAAATCACCTCAATGATAATGAAAGGCTTTGATTGATCTCCCAAAATGAATCTCCTTGATGATACCTTTCCAATGAGATATCATGCACCCCAAACCAAGATCGTATGCCAAAATTATGCCCCTGGGAAGTTGATACATGAAACTACCCAAAACGGGGTCCACAAGACTTTTGGATTTTCATCTTCTGAGGTTAGGGTTTTGGAATTTATTTATGTTAAAAATTCCTTTAGAACCTCATTTTAATCCATCTTCTTGTGAATGTCAGTAACCATCACATCTCTTCTTAGATATAAGCTGCCACCATTCTAGCGAGTCTTTCACTCTGTATTTTTACAGTTTTGTACATTTCGCTCATCAATAAAAATTGTGTATTACCGTATATATATGTTTATGGTTTCATCTCTCATATATTTTTGTTATATTATTGGATATCTGAGATATCTCTGTACATTCCTTTATTATATCTACTCTCTCATTTCGTGCCGAAAATAATTTGGATTAGCAGTTTCAGAGCATGTTGCTCTTGATCGTTTTTTTAGTGCATGTCCCCGATGAGGTTCGAGTATAGAAAGTTGGGTCTCGAGCTTTTCTCGCTTGAGTAAAATCTCTCTTGCACACCCAAGAGACCCTCCATTGCAGAAGAAAAGAAAAATGATAGAGCAGACAATTCTATTAATATGCTTCTTGAGTAAGCTCTCACGCGACAGAGGATGAAATGATGGAGAACTTTTCCCACATCCTTCAATGCATGCCTATAAAAACTAGCGTGTATTCATCAAGCAAGCACTTTGGAGGCACCTCTCCTTTCAAGGTACAAGTTAATTTTGATATTCTCGTATTTCTTTGTTCACAATTTTTTCGATAGGGAAAAGATCGCCTTCACACTCCTTAAAGCTCTCCCCCATGTCAAACATTGGTGGGAAACTTACTGGGAGAAAATTTCCACAAAGGAATCTGGAATATATGGGGTTGAGCCCACTTGGTATTTTTTTGTGGATGCGGTTAAGGAACAATATTACCTTGTTGGAAACTATGAAGACCAGTACATGAGATGGACCACCCTGCGTCAAGAGAGCAGACAAGTAGTGTTGGAGTTCACCAATACCTTCCATACATTGCACACCAAGCTGGGTATCAAAGACTCCGAGCGACATTTGGTTCTGAAATACCGTGGGGCTCTACACAGATACATCCAAACTGAAATGGATTTTCTGGTCATTTCATCACTGGGTGTTTCTTATCGATATGATGTTAAAATCAAGACAAAATTTAAGCACCAGAACAAATGGGAGTTCAAGTCTGCAAATTGGCAAAAACCAAAGTATGATAAAGACAACCCTAACAAACAACCTTTAGAAAACCAGTCCAAGCCACAAGAAAAGAAGGGTCATGGTAAGATGAAGAAGGACACTAGAAAGTGGTATGATTTCCACAAAATCCCCTATCACAACACCAATGAATGTCTCTCAAAAAAATCATTGGTGGCCAGTATCAAAGACAAGGAGCCGAACCCTGATTCAAAATTTGATTCAGAAAATAATGGAAAAAGACAAATCATCGACAAAGACCCCACTTGATCTGGATTTTATGAGAAGAACGAAATGAATACAGATTATTAATAGGTGCTTAACACAAAATAACATAGATACAGTAAAACTAGTTTTCTATTCAATAAGGAAATAAAATGAAACTGTAAAATGCAACGGAAACAAGCTTGCTGGAATGGTGGTGGCTTATCTCTGAGAAGAGATGTGACAGCTATGCTCATTCACAAGAAGATGATTACAATGAGGCTCTGAAGACATTTTTTTCTATAAATAGGAATTCCAAAAAACTTAGACATCCAAAAACCTAACCCTAGGAGATGGAGCGCCAAAAGTCATGTGGGACCTGTTTGGGTAAGTTAGTACATCAACTTCCCGGGGTCGTAACTTTTGCATACGATCTTTGTTTTAGGCATATAATAGCCCGTTGGAAAGCTATCATTGAGGAGATTCATTTTAGGGGAACTATAGAAATATATTACATGTTGAAAACCCATTTTCCCAAAAAAACATCGTTTAGGGCCTCAAAACAACTCTGGAAGTGAAAACTGCTAAAAATAGTAAATTACCAAAATTGCCAGAAAACTGTTGTGAGCTAGTTGGAAAAGGTGGGTGGCCACTGATATCCACATGGATCAATCATACATCCTTAGGAAGAAATGGTATCCATTGCATTGAGGTCCCCCATCAGATGAGGAAATTTCTGTTGAATTTGGCCTCGTGTGAGTCACTTGCCTTGGTGCAGGAGCTGCCCTGCTTTGACGACTCGATAAAGATGGATCCTTTGTTGTCGAGTGCCCTTGATATGTGTGTCCACAATATGATCACTGGATGCCTATTTTATGCAGTTGGGGTTGAGATCTATTGGTGTCAGTTGTTCTTCTACTTCTGAGGTGTCCAATAATGGTGGGAAATAAGGGCGAAGGAGATCCACGTTGAACACTGGGTGCAGGCCAAGGAAAGGAGGAATGTTGAGCTGAAAAGAATGATCACCCATGGCCTTGGTGATGGTGTACAACCCATAATGGAGTGGGTGAAGTTTCTGATGGGGTCATGTAAGGCATTCTTTCTGCAAGTAAAACCAAACTTTGTCACTCGCCTGAAACTTATGTGGCACATGATGTTGATCATTGCGTTGTTTGTACTTATCTTTGGACTTCTGTAGGATATCCTGAACCTATTGGTGGATGTGCTAGATCCGTTCAATGAAATGGGTAGCTTTGTCATCTTCAGTTGGAGCAAGAGATGAGTCAGTCAAGGTGACCGCAAGGGGAAGTGCAACATCTATGGGACCCAATGGTTGGAATCCCAACCCCACCTGAAAGAGGTTGTGTCTAGTTGAGCTATGTAGGGCTCAGTTGTAGCTATGCTGGACATAGGGAAGGCTCTCATCCCATGTGATAGGGTGCTTTGAATTATACATGCAAAGGATATGCACAATCATTCGATTTATGACCTATGTTTGGCTATGACCAAAGGCTTGACCAGAATGTGTTGAGAAATTGACTGTCCCAATTTGAGACAATGGTTTGTGGGATTCCAAAATGTACCCAGACTCATTCAAAGAAGAGCTTGGCAGTGGCCTCTACTGTGATATTCTTCTTGCAGGAAACCAAAATCACCATCTTAGAAAAGTGATCAACAACCACAAAAACATAGTCATTTCCCCGCTTGGTGGATGGGAGGCTCGACATGTAGTCCATTGAGATAGATTCCCATGGTCGGTCAGGAGTAGGAAGAGGGGTGTACATGCCTTGTTTCTTAGTGTTCAGTTTGACAATAGTGCAGGTAATGCAGAACCTGATATACTTGCTGACCTCGTATCAAAGTTTCGACCAGTAGAAATGTTTTTGTAGCATCACCACTGTCTTTTCAACGTCGAAGTGCCCTGGCACCCGACTATAGTGGGATTCCCATATCATCTTTTCTCACTCGCTTGATAGAACACATATATGGCCCAGATGACACAATAACCCATCCTGAAGATGGAAATTATTGACAACTGCGTTTGCCCCAACATTTTGTAGGTGGTGGCGAAGTCCAGGTTTGTCTCATAGAGTTAGGGTCATCTTCCATGCAGAGTATCCAGGTTCCAAAGAAATGTACTCCAATGTGCAAGCCCGGTAATCAATGCAGAGTCACTAGGTTCCAGCTTTCTTCTGTACCAGCATGATTGGGATCCCGCAAGGTGATGAGCTGGGACGAATGTGCCCATTGTGGAGTAGTTCTTGGATTTGTCACTTGATCTCCTCATTCTCTAACAGAGAGTGGCTTTAGACTGGTCCATTGGGAAGTGGTGTGTCGAGAGTTAGATCGATGGGGTTCTTGACCTGGTAGTGCAAAGGTACCTCGGTAGATGAGTAGAAGATATCCGAGTATTTTTCCACGACCTTATATACTTTCTTGTGCTGTGTGGAGAGGTCGGTTGCAGAGACCCTAGATGTGGTTATGATATTTCTCTTATTCTGAGAGTGAATGATGAAGAAGAAAAACTTCCACATTTGAGAGATGACCTTCCTGCATTGCTTAGCAGAGATCAAGGAAATAGCACTAGGTGAGAATGCCTCGGGTATCCTGTACAATTTCTTGTTCAAAGTAATAATAAAACTACGAGGCCTAGACTCATATACAACATGACATTTAAATAAATAAGGTTAGCCCAAAAGAACACCACAAAATTCGATAGGAGAAACCTCACACAATACCTCGTCTTTGAAGGGTTTGATGTCGTACGATAGTTGGCACTGTTGGTTGAAGCGAAGATCACTTTCTTGGCAGAGCCATCCAATGGTGTAGGGTTGTGGGTGTGGCATTGTTGGCAGGGACAACCTCTTGACGACCTCTACTGAGATGAGTTTCTTCTAGCTATTGTTATCAACAATGAAGTGTAGTGGGGTGCCTTTTACCCACATTTGTGAATGGAATAGGCACTCTCCTTCCTCTGGCTCGTTTGGTTCACCAGGCTAGAGCTTGGTGGTAGCAATGGTGGCATTGGGTTCCATGTCAATGATCTGTCTTCCCCTTTCTGGTTCTGGCTCAGAGTCAGAACCCACATCTGATTCATAGGATTTCACTTTGGCCACCAATGACTACTTTGAGTGACAGTCAACAATATTATGCCAAGGGATGTTATGGAAGTTGCACCACTTCCTAGTATCTTTCTTTGTCTTTCCAGTGTCTTTCTTTGCTTGCAGGTTGGATTGGTTGTCCTGATATTGTCCATATTTGCTCTGTCCTTTTTTCTATGGGTTTGGGCTGCCCTTTCCTAGCTTTTGTTGTGAGGGGTTCCTAGGCCCAAATTATCATGTCTTTTGTTTGAGCTTTTGCTAGATTTTGAGGACATATCGATAGGCCACGCCCAAGGATGAGATGTCTAGAAATTCCATTTTAGACTGTAAGTATCTATGTAGAGCACCACGATACTTGAGCACTAGATGTCGCTCTAAATATTTGATACTCATCTTGGTGCGCAAGGCATGGAAGATATTTGTGAAATCTGGCACTACTTGGTTTCTTTCTTGCCGCAATGCGGTCCATTTGGTATACAAGTCATCATAACTTCTGACAGGGTCGTATTGTTCCTTAATAACGTCCCTGAAGGATTCCCAGGTGGTCATGATTGTAAATAATGAGGTTTCCTCTGTTTCCTTTTCCTCACAGAAGGTTTCCCACCAATCTTTAACATGGGGAACAACGTTGAGGAGTGCAAAAGTAATCTTTTCTCTATTCGAAAAGTTATGGATAGAAAAATACCCTTCTATTAGATTCATCCACTTGTCTACAACATCTTCGTCTATCCGACCTTCAAATATAGAAATATCGAAGTTTATTTGTACCTTGAAGGGGGTGGCACCTCCGCTAGAAGAAGATGCATCGCCTATTGGTGGCCGCCATAGGATTTGCACAAAACTATCCATCACCTCATTACTTTGTTGTGTGAGGGATTCCTCAATCAACAATTTGAATTAAGGATCTCATGTCCCATCATCTTTCTTTTCTCCTTCCATGAGAGGTCGCTTGGGCGTGCGATAGATTTTTTTGTCAAGAGAAACAAGCTCAAGACCCAACTCTTTGTACTCCGACCTCGTTGGGGACATGCATTAAGATGACAAGGAGAAGAATGCTCTGATACGACTGATCTAGATTTTATGAGCATAACTAAATGAATACATATTATTAACAATTTCTTAACACAAAATAACATAGATACGGTAAAACTGGTTTTCTATTCAATAAGGAAATAAGCTGAAACTGTAAAATGTAGCGGAAACAAGCTTGTTGGAATGGTGGCGGCTTATCTCTGAGAAGAGATATGACGGTTGTGCTCATTCACAAGAAGATGATTACAATGAGGCTCTAAAGGCCTTTTTACAATAAACAAGAATGCCAAAAACCCTAGACATCCAAAAACCTAACCCTAAGTCATGTGGGCCCTGTTTGGGTAAGTTAGTACATCAACTTCCTGGGGTCATAACTTTTGCATACAATCTCTGTTTTAGGCGTATGATAGCCCGTTGGAAAGGTATCGTCGAGGAGATTCATTTTATGGGAAACAACAAAGGAATTTGTATTTTGAAAACCTGTTTTCCCCAAAAAAACATCGTTTAGGGCCTCAAAATGGCTTTGGAATTGAAAACTGCTAAAAATAGTAAATTACCAAAATTGCTAGAAAATGGTTTTGAGACAGTTGGGAAAGGTTGGTGGCCACCGATATCCACTTGGATCACCACTTCTACTATCGTGACCGTAACAATTCAACCAGGAGAACTAGCAGATCCCGAAGAGGGGGAGCACATCATTCATTCACAGATGTGGGTGAAGGGGACTCCATTGCATTTCATTGTTGATAAAGGAATCCAGAAGAACCTCATCTCAGCAGAGGTCATCAAACAATTGGGATTTTTGATAACACCACACCTGCAACCATACAACATCGGGTGGCTTCACCAGGGATGATATCTTTGTGTCAACCAAAAGTGTTGATTGTCATACGACATCCAGCCCTTCAAGGATGAGGTATTATGTGATTTTTCTCCATTGGATGTTTGTGATGTTCTGTTGGTCTAGCCATATGATCTAGAATCGGATCCAGAAGCCTGACAGGGCTCAAAAAGGATAAAAAATGAAAGTGCTCGGAATATGATAAAACTAGCACCATT
Organism: Picea engelmannii; assembly: GCA_009831015.1. Classification (NCBI taxonomy): domain Eukaryota; kingdom Viridiplantae; phylum Streptophyta; class Pinopsida; order Pinales; family Pinaceae; genus Picea; species Picea engelmannii. Next base: position 224,193 of record ML804173.1, on the reverse strand, counting down.
GCGTCCGCCTCGTCTTCCTGATTCCGTCCATATATTTACTTTGTCAAACAGGCTCTGTATGCGAAAGATATTGTGTTCTGTCTGAAAACCCAAACAGGCAAAAAAAGGGGATGACTGTATAGTCCGTACAGTGCCACATGGCATGCTGATTGTACAGGCTGTACGGTTGTACAGATAATGTGGAAGCTCCTGGAGGTGACACGTGGCAGGTGATGTGGCGTATGACAGACAACTGGACCAATCTATGGGTGACACGTGTCACCACTGTAAGGGTGACATGTGGCACGGGATGATGTCAGCAGGTCACTGGGCAAGTACGGTGGCAGGGTACATGGCAGACACGTGGGGCATCCAGAATTCGACACTTGGCATTCTTCTATTGGTTGTTGAGGTGCCACGTGGCCCAGTCATGGGCTGCCACGTGGCACCCCGTGGTTGGTTGATGGTTTATGCAAAATATTATGGTTTCCACCAGGGTCGAACCCTCGACCTATTCTATGCTACGGACTGGCAGGAACGGGCTAAGCACCCAGGACACTATTGGTGCTTACAATCTATACGGTAAACAAATTATTTATGTTTGACCAAAGATTTATTTGGCGGGGGAAAGGGCTGGAGCTTAGCCCCAACCCACGGTTCAACATACTTTACCACACGACCACAGAGCTCCGACGGAGGGGGCTTACCAACACAGGAGTAAATGGATAGGGACTAGCCCTTGGTCCATGGGTGAGTCCCATGTGACCCGCGACCATACTCCAAACAGGGCAGAGTTATGGTTGCTAGCCCGAGATCCAGTCCTATGCCCATGCCGATGACCAGGAGCCAGCGACATGGGCCAACGCAAAGCCAGTGGAGCGCCCGACCACATGACCGCCTCCCATATGACCAGGAGCACGTGCCAAAGGGGCTGTGCCCTATTTTTAAACAAAAATGGGTTTTTTTACTATAGTTTGGGATTTTTATTGCTATTGTGCCTGATTTTAATAGATTTTCTCCATTATTGGGAGATATTCGGCATTTTTGGAGCCCAAATTTTGGGAGGAAGTTGGGGATGGATAACCAACTTCAAATCTATATAAACTAGGCCTGTTTGAGGCCATGAAGGACAGTCAGAGAAGAGTTATGTTGAAGGGAAGCCAAGCCAAAGCCATTTTTATGCAGGGAAGCTATTGAGGAGCAGACGCTTGCGGGCCATTTCTGGGAGCTCCGGACGTCCGTTTTGCGTGTCGTTTTCTTTGCAGGGTTCTAGAGATCTGGAAGAACATGACCAGATTAGTCTTGTAGCCAATTGGCACTATTCCGATGTACTTTTGAGCTTTTGAACAGAAATAAAGAAGCCTCCCCCACAGAGACAAAGGCCCGGAGACATAGGCAAAGTTGTGCCGAACTCCGTTATCAATTCTCGTGTTATGGTTTGCTGTCTCTTATTTCATTTCAGATATGCATATGTGTATATGGCTGTCATAATTCGTCTCTTTTCCTCATTCTTTCATTAAGTTTATCAAATGGTTAATTAACACATGCAAAATTAAAACTCAACCATAGTCATTAAAAGATCCTACGGATCACCATATATGTGGAAGCACCATGCTATTTATGAGTCTCAACCCTATAGTGTCATTTATTCTCCGAGAGTTCATCTCTACAGGATACCAGAGGTAGTTCCAACTAGTGTCCCACCTAAACAATGTCGCAAGGTAGTATCTCATGCTACAAAATTCATCTTCTTCACTGTCTATTCAAAAGGTGAACATAAGAACACTGCAATCACTGCAACCTCAACCCAAGTACCTTCTGTCAAGTATAAGCAGGTCGACAAGATTGAAGCAAATTGCAAGGATTCCTTCTGCAAAAAATCATATAATGTAGCCAGAATAGTTAAAAAGGTCAAACCCTTCTAGCCATAGGTTCGTGACATCCTTCAACAAGCTAAGAAATGCAACTTCTTTAGTAAGGCAAGCCACTCATCAAGATGCAGATTCAACAAATGCTCTTCCCTCTCGCCTGAGCATTCAACACAATGGAGACCATTTCTTCCTAAGGAGGGAGGATTGATCCAAGTGGATATTGGTGGCCAACCACCTTTTCCAACTGTCTCAAAACAGTTTTCTGACAATTTTGGCAATTTACTATTTTTAGTAGTTTTTAACTTCTGGGGCCATTTTGAGGGCATAAATGAAGTTTTTTTGGGGATCAAGCACCTCAATAATAGCCAAGGGATTTGATTGATCCCCCAAAATTTATATCCTCAATGATACCTTTCCAATGATCTATCATGCACCCCAAACAGATATCATATGCCAAAGTTACGCCCCCAGGAAGTTGATACACCAAACTACCCAAAACGAGGTTGACAAAACTGGTGGATTTTCATCTTTTGGGGTTAGGGTTTTGGAATTTATTTATATTAAAAAGGCCATTAGAGCCTCATTTCAATCCATATTCTTGTGAATGTGAGTATTTGTCACATCTTCTCAGAGATAAGTTGCCACCATTCCAGCGAGTCTTTCATTTTGTATTTTTACATTTTTGTACATTTCGCTCATTAATAGAAATTGTGTATTATTGTATATATGTGTTTATGGTTGCAAATATAATATATTTCTATCATATTATTAGATATCTAATATATATCTATACATTTATTTATTATATCTCTGCTCTTATTTTGTGCTGAAAATAATCTAGATCATCATGCACACCACTACTCCTTATGAGGTTGTGAGAGTGAGTGAGTACACATGAGCTCTAGCGCTCTATATTTATACTTCTCCAAGTCACCTAACTAGGATGAATTCTCTTCCTATAGGCTAATAAATTAATATTAATTATTCTCTTGAGTTGACTTGTCTTCTAGGGTTATTATCCAATGTTTTAGGGTTTCTCTTGCTTCCCGAAATATTCTAGTCTCGTCAAAGGTTACACATAGAGGTTAATACCTCCAACAACTACCATAATATAAACACTCCCTCCTATCTAGGGAGGTATTAAAGGTAATGTTCTTGAGCACAAACARACCATTSAACTGGTAGCATCATCATAGCCACACATGTTATCTCATAATCAAATCACGAGCACCATCATCACTATCCATATAGATAGTCTCCATGGAAATCAAAACAATGCCATCCAATAGAACACAATTGTGTCTATCCATAGTAGTATACAACTACTATCCAGTGGTACACAACCACTCCTAGTAGCACACAACTACTAACCAGTGACATACAGTCACTAGGAGTGGATCACATCCACCATAGTAGCATACAACTACTTTCCAAATACATACATTATCCACAACAATAAAATCATATCATCTGATATCATCCTACATCAACAATGTCATTAGTTGCATCACCTCTAAGTCGTACTAGCATGATGTGAATGCATCATATCTAATTTTTACTAGCGTGATCCATAGTATTATCTACATCATCTCTAAGGTGTATTAGCATGACATAACTAGCATGATTCCAATGCATCATATCTAAGTTGTGTGTCACCTCTAAGTTGTACTTGCATGATATAGATCAGTGGCTCACTATGTCATCTCTAAGTTGTATGATCATCTCTAAACCGTACTAGCATGACATATCTAACATGATGCCAATGCATCATATCTAAGTTGTATGCCACCTCTAAGTTGTACTCACATGATCATATATAGCATGACATGATCCCTCCTACATCATCTCTAAGCTTTATGATCATCTCTAAGTTGTACTAGCATGACATATCTAGCATGATGCATGGCCACTGCATCATATCTAAGTTTTATGCCACATCTAAGTTGTACTCGCATGATCATATCTAGCATGATGCAGCTCACCAACATCATCTTTAAGCCATACTAGCATGACATAACTAACATGATGTCAATACATCATATCTAAGTTGTATGTCATCTCTAATTTGTACTCACACGATGCTCCTCAGGCCACTGTATCAACAACTCCAACCATTTGTACCATATATGAGTTGTATTAGCGTGATCATAACTAGCATGATGTAAGCATCATCTCTAAGTTGTATGAAAACCTCTATGATGTACTAGCTTGATACACATCCACAACTCACTCACAGTCCATGATGCCACATATCACTACTCCCTCCCAACCGAGGAAGTCATATTCTCCCTTTCAACCAAGGGAGCAATGTCCATGAACCCCATCTTTCCCCTCAAGTATGCAAACTTTATGTTGGAAAAAGGCTTCGCCAAAATATCTACAGTCTCCTCATTAGTGGAGATATAGTGGAGAACCACTTCTCCCTTATGGACTTTATCACGCAAAAAATAATACTTGATCTCAATGTGCTTTGACTTGTCATGGAACATCGGGTTCTTTGAGAGCTTCACACAACTCTGGTTATCACAATATATCATAGCCAAATCCAACACTTGATCAAACAATCCAAAAACCACCTTATGGAGCCACATTGCTTTCATACAAGAATCACAAGCTGCAATATACTCTACTTCCATGGTGTTGAGTGTAATATACTTCTATTTTCCGCTATCTTGTGATATCATAGAAGATCTCATATTGAAACATAGTCAATAAGTACTCTTTCTATCATCTCCACTCCCTACCCAATCTGAATCGGTAAATCCATGCAGTTTTACATCACTGTTTGAGGCATATCTCAAACCATAAGTAATCATCCCATGAAGATATATCAGAATATGCTTTGAAACTATCCAATTCTCTTCTCTAGGTTCCACCTGGAACTAGATCAAATTGTTCATAGAAAAAAAAATGTTCGGCCTAATATTCACCAAATAAATCAAGGAGACAATCAATTATCGGTACCAAGACGCATCTACTGAATCAGAATCAAAGTCTCTCAAATTCCTCAAATCTGTCACCATGGGAGTTGTCTTGGATTTACAATCCATCATCCCAAACATCTGAAGGATCTTTACAGCATACTTCCCTTGTCCAAGGAAGACTTCACCATGCTTCTGCCATACTTCTAGTCCCAAGTAATAGTGCACGAGACCAAGATGATTTATATCAAATTCTGAGGCTAGCTCCTTCTTACGCTAAATAATGAGAGGCTCTGCACCTATTAGGAACAAATCATAAACATATAATAGTAGAATCACAGTGTTAAGGGGTCCTAAATCCATTTAACTCAACAGTAGGAACCAAACCTGCCACCAAGGCCCAATTATACTCTGTAGCATTTAATGGTGGAATGGTTCTCCAGATCTTGCGATCCAGCCAAATGATTGATGGGCTTTACATAGTGATTGACAAGATGTCTTCTTGTGAAATCTCCTCCTTCAGTTTGAATGTTCTTTTTTTGTATTTTCTCTTATAGGTGGAACCGATACAAGATAAATGTTAGCATAAACCAGCTGGGTAACAAAGGGGAAAATGACTTAACTATTGAAGAAGGATGAGCTAGAGATAACCATCATACTCAAGCATGCAGACAATGATTCTTACATCTGCAATAGGCCTAGTACTAATACATTAACCTGCTAGTGTTCCGATTGTTGACTGAGATACGATTATTAGAAAGACATACAAGCAATAAACGATGGCAAGAAAAGTAGTTTCCTTAGCTCTAATTATCAATCACACATTAACACAATGATTTACTTTTCATCATTAAAGATAAGAACTATCAAAATATTGAATCAGATAACTTATCAATAGATTCAAAGACTCTTACTCGTTACAACATCCATTCATGAGATAAAATCAGAAATAATTCTTCTTCAGATCCAATCACACACACTTTTGATGAAAAACAAAAACTTGTCTCTAGTCCTAACCAAGACTTCTCAATTAATGTAGCTCCAAAATAGTTCTTTACAAATCCAAAAATGAGAGTCTTTGAAAAAACCATCAACCTTGTTCTAATAGGTCGATCCTCTTATTTATAACATATTATTAACTAAAAATAACTATCAAAAGCGCAACTAAGTAAAACAAAAACTCACCACATGGCGCTTTCATATCTCAGTCTTATAAGAGTCATCAAATGATCTCACTTGAGTGGGTGACTCTTCTCATACTCTGACCATTTGATGAAGAGTTCCCCGCACGTGTTGGCGTATGGGAACCTGTGTTGGTCCATCGGGGCCGAAAGGATCTCCTTTATCTCCACTGATTGTGCCTAATATTTGACTATTCTAGAACTTAACTGCTGTAGAATTGTCCAAGCCTTTATATGGTGCTCCATGAACTGTTGTACTTGTCCTGGTGCCATGTTTGCCACCTTTGTTATCTCCACATCCCATGATGAGTCTTGTTCGACATGTAATTTGACTTTGTCGTGCAAGTTGACAAAGTCATCGGGTGTGCCGAATTCTTGAGGGTTGATGTCTCTCATTGCCCAGTTGATCTTGGTCCAGCTATTTTCACACTTGACCCACTTCTCTTAGATTTCTTGATGAGTTTCTTGGTCCATTCTCACCTAGTATTCGGTCTATTTCTTTATGCGATCGATGCTACTATCCTTGAGTACTCGAATGTCGTGCTCTTCGGAGTCTCGGCCCTGCTGAACTTCGATGATGTACTCGATCCTTTCCACATCTTGGTGTGATTTCTCATACCACATTTCCATATATTTTCATGTCGCCAATTCCATGAGGGTGTCTTCTTAGAAATCGACTATCTCTGCAGTGAAAAGGTGTTGCTCATTGGTGAATTTACTGTAAGCATCCTGGAATTCGCTTCTCAATAACATTGTGGCCTATGTGGAATCCTGATAATATTTCATCAAATGGTGTAGATGTTCCAACTCCTTTAGCACAATCACCAACTCCTTTTCATCCTTCTTAACTCTATCCAAGGTGGCATCTATGATTGCCATCCATGCATTGATAAGTTTGGATGTCTTGGTATGTTCTGTGCTTATCAATTTCTCCTTTGTGGTGATGAGGATGGAGTGATCTAGAGGAAGCCTCCTCTTCTTGGTGGTTCTCTTCATGATGGATTTCCTCTTCCAATCATAGGAGATGGCTTGTATGTCATCAACCTCATCCGCGGGTTTAGGGATTTGCTGATCTCCCCAGGTAAGCATGTTTCCCAGGCTCTCGATGGTATATATCTGTTCAAGATTGGGTTCTCGAACTTCTTTTGTATGTTTTGACGATTCAGACTCTATTTGTTTCTCATCAGGAGGTAAAGTACCGGTTGAAATTGAATCATCAGGGGCATGCTCGACACTTACTTGATAATCGACTATTGAGATGTCGATTTCCCACTGTGGAACTTCTTCTTGTTCGCCCAACCTTAGCTCATCCTTCGGGATATCTACTTGGGTCCCTAGTACATCGAGAAACTCAGTGTCTAAGACACTTTAGACTTCGTAGTCATTCTTTGGAATAATTTGAATTTGAGCATCGGGAGCTGGGGAAGATGCCTTCTCAGGTTCATTTTCCTTAGTGATCTGCATTGGAGTCACCAATGAAAGCTTTGAACTCTCATCGTCATCATAGATTGTTATTAAGTCATGGAGGGAGTTTGGCACACTTGAAATCCTTGAGGTCCTTACTATCTCTGGCCGAGCTGAAACATCCCCTAGTGATTTGGCCTATGGTGCTGAAAATTCAGGGCTATCTAACCCAGTGATGTCTTCAATTTGTATTGGCACTGGACCACTTGGACCTATCCGACTTTCGACTGGGTTGTCGACAAGGACCCTGGTCATATCTACAAGGTCCAGATCATTTTCCATTTGATCAATTACTCTCTGTGCCTTTTCAATTAGGAGAAATCCCCTTGACGGTCCCTCCGGTGTCAAATAAAATCCTTTGTTTTGTACCAGAGTCACTAGGGAAAACTTCGTTTCTTCTATCACTCTGATTTCTTCCCTGGATCTGAGGGTCTCTTGAGTCGATTGCTTGATAGTTTCCACCTATTCATCTAGACTCATGGCCTTAAACATGGTCATTTTCGGGTCAACCATATTTTGTACCACCTCATCCCAGTCCTAGGCATTCTCTTTGAAGACTTCATCTTCTAACTTGTCGTGAGCATACAACCAGTAGGATGAAACCTTTGAAGCATGTTTCAATATCAGGCCCTTTGGATCATGATTTTAGAATCTACCCATCGGGAATCTAAATTCAAGTTGGCTCAGCCCTTCTTGTTTGGATTGAGCGGTGTCCTTTACCAGGGATAACCCTACATGGAAACCATAGGGTATGAAGGCCTGTTTCTTGTCCTTGACTAGGGTGGCATTATAGCTCTGCAAAATGGTTTGATAACATATTTCTCCCACGACGAGTGGGTTTGGGATATGATATGGTAGGATATGTGGCACTCCGGTGGCCCCGAACACCCTGATGTAGGTGGAACACTTGTCTAAATACGAATGGCATACCTTGTATATCATATTTTTGGCTTCCACTGATAGCCTTGGGCATTCCTTATTAAAAATAATAAAGTAAATTTGGGCAATGAATTCATTGCTGATGAGGGAGTGATATTTATTATACATGTTTTTCCATATCACACTGAAATAGACATGGATCGGGAGTTATGCAACATGCCAACTCAGATTCATGCCAGCGAAGACGTTTTTGGCACACATGACATCGAGAAAGTATGAATCCATGTAAAACATTGGTGCTTCCCCTTCCTTCATCACCTAGGACTATTGCCCACAGATGCTCAGTTGCTTGGAGATTATTTCTCCCTAGTTGAAGCTGGAACCACCAATCACAACTGTGTATGCCAAAGGAATCCATGCCTCTGAAAGCCTAGAGACATATTTCTCTCCATACAATCAGCAGATGAGAGACATCAGATAGACGTATAGATCCCTTAAGTTAGTTATTCCATACCAACCAGTGCTCTGGTTGGTAAATTTCTTGTCCTACCTCCACCATGAAGCCATCACCCGGCTAGTGTCGTGGCGTTCGTAGAACTTCACAACGAAGTATGTGTTTATCCACTCCTCTTGGTCTCTAAGTTTGTAATACTTATGAACTTCTACAGGGAGGAATACTCTGACACACGCATCGTTGTCATCATTGATTAAACACTTATGTGCTTCTGTGTGGTCGATGAGACACTTCGAGACTTCTATGCAGGGAAAGATGGGGGTTTTACTTGCCACCATATGTAGGTATGATCGTAGGATGTTCAGGAACACCTAGTCATTGAGCACCCTTAAATTTGGATCATTGTGTGGGACATATTCTATGTACTACTCCCGACTGATCTTGTTGAAGAGTTATCCCCAATGTGGGAGCACCATATTGGAACCAATGCTTGCCTCTGTATTTACAAAGGTCGAAGGCTAGATGAAAACCTTCTTTGTGGTTGTCTTGATGACAGGCTCTAGCCTAGGGATGTACTCCAACTTCCTTGCGACCCCTGCATTCGCTTGTTTCCGGTTCTTTTAGCTTTGGTGCTCTCGGTGAGCTTCTAGTGGATGGATTTATCAGCGGCATCATTCCTGCAAATCAAACATGATTTCAGTGATTGTGTCAAAAAACTGGATAAACAAATATAAATTGTAGCCAACGAATTTACAGACTTGGATACATACCTGAGAAGATTGCTAAAATATGGTTATCTTGATACTCACGAGGTTTTTTCAACCTTCGAATTACTCGTCTTTCTCCTTCGGATGCTCTAGAATTTCCTTACGCGTAGAATGACTTTGTCCACAACAACTTAAGGGATTTTAAATAGAAAGATATTATTGTGTCACATCAACCATTCAATTCGGGTTATGAGTAATTTTTCAATAAATCTGTCATTGAATACCTATAACTTAAATTCATCATGGGTTGATAGTGGAGGCACGGGTGGTGATGTGGTATATCGGTGATTTTAAATGGTTCTTTTGATTAGCATACGAGGTAGCAACTAATGCAAGATAGGGTATTAATTAGCTCCTTAAATGCTCAAAATATGATAGTATCTAATGCTAAAACGTCCCATTGTGTCGCTCTCTCAGTGGGTGGATTGGGGATCGGGGATGTGCTATGAACGTTGTTTCCACAACATCATTGTATGGTAAGATTGATCGGTGTAGGTGTTAAGGTCTTTTAATCATGTATTTTCATAAGTTCAAGCAAAACTAAATAGGTGATGAGTGTCATGAAAGATAATCAAAGACAAAACACATTTCTCAAAAATGAAAACGAATAATACAGTGCATAATATCAAGTGGTACCCAAAAAATAAGAATTTGATAAAGGATTTTTTAGGGTGTGTTGAGTGCTCAACAAATGGCGACTTATTGGGCAAAAGTAGAATCTTTGTTCCTACCTCAGGCTTAGTTGATGCAAAATATGGTTAAGAACTTAACTAGTCTTTATCAGAGCCTTTTTTATCCTTACATTTGAAATTCCCTAGTCAATGCATCCAGGTCTGCCTGTGGGGTTTTCAACCTTTATTCCACCTTCATTTCCTGTAACCATGACTAATTCCCCCTTTGAAAATATTTGAGTAAATAATTCACTGGTTCTAGGCCATTTAGTTATCCTTATTCACTTTCTACAGTGTTGCTCTGCTACCAACAAGCATCCATAGCCCCGACGGAGTCACCCCAATGTCACAGACCTTGCTCTGCTGCCAGCGAGAGTCCATAGCCCCGACGGATTTATCTGCATACCCTCTCCTACTATACACTCATTTGATATAGTTTATTTTATTTCGGCAGAATGCCCTGAGTGAGTGGGAGAGGAGGATGTCTGTTATTTGAAAAATGAGATGGTTAAGGTGAATTTTCTCTAGCTCTATCTTCGAGGTACATGTAGTCCTTTCCATATTACCATCTTTCCCTTAAGGTTTTACTAGACCACCATGCAAACACTTCATCGGTTTTCAAGGTTATTCATATGTAAGTTAGATAGAAAACTATTTAAAACAATCGCATGTCTCCCAACGCTTCTTTTGTTGTATGTAAGCTATGATTTAGGAACAGAGTTCATCATATCACATGAATTGAGGTCAACCAATTTTTTTATAAACACAATCTTCAAAAGCGCAAAAGTACTATAGAAAGAAACGGAAAAAAAAAATCACTCTGCAATTAGCCTTCCTAAAAACAAAACATCATAAAACACACACACACACACACACATTTTTTTTTAATGAAAATATTGTTTTAGGTCTTGGCCATTCACCGGGAGGGCATCAATTTCCCCCCTCAGATTCTGCAACTGATACGCGCCTACCTAATTTTATCGGCTACCTGAAAAGGTCTGAGCCATAGATTTTGAAACTTAGAATGTTTTCCCTTCGGTTCATTTGCTCTATCCCATTTTAGGACTACGTATCCTACTTCCAAATTCTTTTCTTTGGCCTTATGCTTATCAAACCACCTTTTAAATAGTTTTTGATGAGATATGATTTGATTTTTATTTCTCCCTTTCTTCTTCCAATATGAGGAGGGTATCAATTATTTGTTGTATAAGTGATGAGGTTTGTCCTCTAGAATCCTGAGCAAGCTGAAGGGATGGAAGATATAACCCGTTCAGGAGAATGGCTTCATGTTTGTTTACTAGAAAGTATGGAGAATTTCCTATAGATTCCTTGAGTGTTACTCTATCAACCCATAAGGCGCTATGGAGTGATCTGTGCCAATTCCTCTAGTTGTCTGCAATTGTTTTCTTTAATATCATCACTAGGTTCTTATTGGTTGATTCTACCACTCTGTTCCCCTATGGATAATAGTTTGCAAAGTATTTGATTATGATTCCTTTGTCTAGAGAAAAATCTATTAATAAGGTGGAAGAAAATTAATTTGCATTATAAAAAACTAGGACAGAAGGAATATCGAACCTTGTGATTAGTTGTTTCTCTATGAATTAGATCACCACCTTTTCATTTACATGAGTCAGAGGGATGGCCTCAAACCATTTCGTGAAATAGTCTGTGGCGGTCAATATGTATCTATGTTGTTTTGAAGAAATTGGTGTAATTTCTCCAATGATATCTAACCCCCATTGCTCTAATGGCCTGGAGACAACCACAGGTTGGAGTGGGACAACTGCTCTCTTTTCCCTCCCCGTGCTTATTTGACAAGTTTTTCATTTTCTAGCGTACATGTGGACGCCCCTGAACAGAGTATGCCAATAATAGCCAACTCTCAGTATTTTGTGAGATATGGTGTTTCCCATGAAATTTCCACCTACGGGACCATCGTGGAGCTCCTTCAGAAACTTGTATGCATCTTCATGTTCAAGACATCTTAAAAGTACCCCATCATAATTAACACGAAAGAGTACCAAATTTATGAGGTGATATTGTGTTGATTTTAACCTAAGGGTTCTCCTTTCCCTAAGGTTTAGGTTTTCTGGACAAGTTCCATGATGCAGGAAATAAGTCATTTTCTCATACCAAGACTCTTGCCTTGGGGAGACATATGAAGCTTCACCATACCATAAGGCCAATTCATTCTCCCATCCAGGTTCTTCATTTACTTGGTCCTGGGCTTCAACTGTCAGTTTTCATAACCCTTGTCCCTTAACTAGTTTAGTAGGTTTTATATCTAGATCAAATTCTTGGACTACTTCCATCCAGTTTCCTCTTCTTTCCCCCATATTTTGTTGAGTGAATAGGGATCAAACTGCAAGGTGAGGACTATGAATTTTGTATGATTCTTTAGGATGTAATATCTGAAGTGTTTTACTGCCTTGTAAACCACATAATCCTGCTTGTCTATAGCATGGTAATTTAATTCGACACCTTGGATATTAGTGCGCATAAATGAGACCGGGGCCTCATTGTTGTAATCATCTTTCTGATTCAATCCTGCCACTAGTGATTGGTCGAAGGAAAAAGTGTAGAGGAATAAATATTTGCTAAAGTCGAGACTTCGTAACATTGGATCCTGAGATATTGCAATCTTAATGTTGCTGAAATCACTCTTTCATTCATCATCCCACTTAAATTCAACATCTTTGTGGATCATTTTTTGTAAGGGTTTGATAGTCTCAGGGAAATCGAGGGTGAATTTTCTCACAAAATTGATTTTCCCAAAGAAGGATTGCATAGCCTTTTTGTTGTGGGGTAATGGAATCTGAGCTATAGCCTTAACTTGTTCTGGGTCTATGTGAATTCCTGCTTGAGATATAATATGGCCTAATATCTTCCCCTCCTCAACACCAAATATAGTTTTCTTAGGGTTTAAAGATATACCGTATCTCCTACACCTTTCGAAAATCTGGGTTAAGTGTTGGATTTGATCTTCTTTATTCTTTGAATACACAGTCACATCATCTAAATAAATTACTATGCATTTGTTGATTAATCCTCGAAAATCCACGTCCATGGCTCTTTGGAAGGTTTCCCCTGCATTAATTAACCCAAAGGGCATGTGTTTATAGATGAAGGTTCCCCACTTGGTTCGGAAGGTAGTTTTCAAACGGTCTTCCTCTAAAACTAGAACTTGGTTGTAACCTGAAAAACCGTCCAGTAGGGAGAAAATATCACAGCCAGAAATGGTATGCAAGAGTTGCTCCATTGGTGGGACTGGGTAGTTGTCCTTTTTTGAATCTCTGTTGAGGTTTATGAAATCTACACATAGGCAAATATCCCCATACTTTTTCCTCACAGGAACCAAATTTTCTACCCATGCATACTGTCTAACTTGAAATATAATACTAACATCTAGTAATTTTTTTAAATCTTGACACATGAGAGGCTCCAAGGATGTGTGGTACTTCTAGAGCTTCTGTTGAAAGGGTTTCAGTTCAGGATTTAATGAGATAGTGTGTTGAATGATACGAGTATCATAAGTTTTCAGATTTTGGTAGGACCATGCAAAGACATATTGATATTTCTTGAAAAGTTTGAGATAGGCCTTCCTTTCCTCTTTAGATATTGTCTTGCTAAGATTTATATTCTTGGGGTTTTCCGGGGTTCCTAGATTTATAGTTTCGTGCATGGGACAGGAACTCCCTTCTTCGTGTGCGTTGACCCTTTGAATATTTCCCTTAAGTCAAAAATATTTTCTAAATTGGCTACCCTGTTCAGTATCATATGAGACCTTGGTTTTTTGGTTGGTTGATCTATATGAGGATCGGTCTTTGCTAATTGCTCCTGAAATATTTCATCGTCAATGACTAGGTCTTTAAAATTCTCCTGATAGGTCAAAATTTTTATGATCTGTTCGTCTCCTTCAAAGACCTTACAATTATAAATATTGTTGGGTACCGATGGTTTGTAGAGTAGCTCCACAGTAAATCGGGAGGCTTCATAGTCTTCTAAAGGTGATAGCCTTGAGGCAGCAGTGGCCAGAGAATTAGAAAGAGTGTTCTTTGTTCTTGAGATCACTGTAATGTTGAAGGCTTCAAAATGTTTTGTTACTCTGTGCACTTCCTATTGGTAATTCCTCAGGTGGGGAGAGTTGCAATGTATATTTTTCCTTTTCTAACGATGATTTTAGAATCTCTGAAAACCTTCAATTCTTTAACATTTAATTCTATAGATTTCTTTAGCCCTTGCACTAGAGCTTCATACTTGGTGGTTTTGTTTGTGCATTAAAATTCTAGTATATAGGATAAGAAATGTCATTTACCTTTTGTATCAATGAGGATGCACCCTGCCCCTAACCCTTCTTGTGATTTAGATCCATCAAAGTATAAGGTCCAAATTGGTGAGAAAAAATTATCATTTTCCCTTTTCCTGCCACTTTCCTCATTTCCTCCTATTTGTTCCATGATTTCTAACACAGGTCCCTGACAGAAGAGGGTTTCCTCTGTTGTCGTTGGCAACTTTTCTTAAAAAATTATTTCAGAGTTTTGAGTAAGAGGGACATCAGATGAGAGGGGGGAGAAATTCCTGAAATAAGAGTCACATGAATAATTTCCTAGTATGGGGAAATCTGTCGATGAGGGTTCGTTAAGGGTTTCTAAGTTTATGACCGTATGTTTCAGATATCTTTCCCTATCGATCCTGATCATATTTGGGTATCCTTTTAATGGAAGCCAAAGGTGAACCCAGTCTGTACTAAAGTATCTGTTTAACTTCTCGAACCAATCTCAACTCAATAACAATCCATAAGATTATGGGATATCTACTACAATGATGTCAATTACTTGCACAAATTTAGGGTGTGTCTCTATTATGATCATTGCATATTTGAGTTCTCCCATAACCTTCACCTAGGTTCTATCTGTTTTATTACATGTTTGTTGCTTTTGAGAGGGCCTGTGTTTAATTATTTGTAGATAGACAATGGCATAACATTAGAGGATTCTCCTAAGTCAACCAAACAATTATGGAGGTTTTTGTTGAATACTTCAAATGTCAAAAGGAACAGTGGGACAAAAGGTTTTCCCTTCTTATCTTCAGAGCAAGCATTCGCAGTTGGTTTATTTCTTAGATCTGTGGGAGTTATATTTCCTCCTTGGTCAGTGCTTGTTGTAGGATATTCTATTGATTTCAAAGCTTGTAACAGAAAGTCCTTTTGCTGAGGGATTCTGCACATGTCCATGACCGATATATTTGCATTCAACTTTTTCAAGTCTTCTACTATGTTGTAGTCTAGCTTGGGTTATTCTCGTGTATGGATGTTTATAGGATTTATTCGGGGAACAAAAGGTCCTTTCGGGTGACTGGGCACTGGTTTTCCTTCCGAAGTTTGGGCAGTAGTAAGATCATTTGAGATAGGTTGACCCCTACTTTGTGGTTGCACAACCAAGACCTCTGTGGGTGGTTCTTGAACCTCAAATAGGTCTTTAGAAGTAATTGGCATGTCAGGGTCCCATATCAGCATGGTTGTTTCTTCTGGTGGATCAAATTCTTCCTGATCAACAATATTCATAACTAAGCCGCTTGATTGTTCGGTTAGGGAAAAATCATCTAGAAACTGGTTGGCCATCAAATTTATGGCATGTAACCATTGTGGGAGTCTCTTTCAGAGTGTTTCTCTTGGTGATAAGTACAAAAATATTTAGATGCTACATTTCCCATACCAATGTTTAAGTTGGTTGAGGGAGGTTCGATCGCTTTGAACGATGGATTTCTTTTAAAAAGAGGTTTATAGGGCCTTTGGCCTTGGTTTCCTTCCTCTTCACTTCTTTTCATGTCTATGATTTTGTTTGAAAACTTATTGACCATGCGTTGTAGATATTCTATGTCTCCACTTCCCTTTTCAGGACCTTGTTATGTTTGTTTCCCTGGGGTTCTAGTCAACATGATTCCTCTCTTGGGAGGAGCTTGAACTTCCTTCTTAACTAATGAGACCTATCCTTCTTTACATACCTTCATTTGGAACTCTATCATTTTGGATTCTTCAAAATTCTCAGCTAAGGTTTATTTGGCATCCCTCTTCACAAACATGGAAATAGAAGCTGGGAGAGCATTAGTGTATACTTCGATTTGAAACTCCTGAGTGGGTTTAGGTTCGGGTTGGATTTTTTTTAAGATAGTGGTGAATCTTTGATTGAAGTCTTTAACCTTTTCCTTTGAACTCATGGTGGTGGAAAACAACTCAACCATCAAAGCTCCTATAGTAGTTTCTTTTGCAAATTTACCTAGAAAATCTTTTTGAAACTTCATCCAACTAGTTATGGACCCTACAGGTAAGTTGAAATACCATGTGGAGGCCGAATTCTCAAAAGTGTAGGGGAATAGACTGCATGCTACATCTTCATGTTGGACATTCATCAGTCTAATAGATATTATGAATTTTTTGATATGGTCTTTAGGAAATCCTGAGGTTTCAGGATCAAATTTAGGGAGTAAATTTTTTGGATGTTGGGGAAGGTTATGTACTCGCCCGGGGATGGCCAGAGCATATATGGCCAACCAAGGCTGATTATTCTGAGGTGGGTTTCCCCTTTATTCATTATGATCATTTTTATTTTCCATGTCGTCCAACCCCAAAGCTGATAGTTCTGAGTTAAACCTTTCCTCGTCAAAAAAGTCATCGGGCTTGAAGCAGTTACCGGTCGATGTTTCAGGGATTAGATTGAGAGAATGTTCAATTTCAGTAAGGGAGAAATCTATCAGGTCTTCTACTATGTGAACGAAAACTATAAATTCTAACCTTGTACAATGTCTACTGTAAACAGATATTCAGAAAAGAATAGAAAATATACAATGGCAAATGCAAACATTACACAAAGATTTTTCCCTTGGAAACCCAAACTGGGAAAACCAACATATATTATATTCATACATTGTGTTACATTGTTTACAATACAATATACATATAGGAGCTAGCGACATCCAAAACCCTAACCCAATGACCTGGATTAGTCCAAAACCCTAATTCCTTAACCAGAAATAGAAAACCATCGGCAAAAAAACATGTGCTGAAAAACCACCTAAATATCATGTGGTCCCGAAAATATGTCGTCCCGGTAATATGTCATCCCAGAAATATGTCATAGCATTAAAACCAGTGGAATTGTGATAGAGAGAATGTGGAGCTCTCAGATATTAAGGAGAATCTTGTGGTAAAACCTTACAACAAGGGATTTTGTAAACACTTCCATATTGAGATTGGAAGTAAGTGAAGAGGACAAGAGGAGTTCCCTAGAGAAAGTGATCCAAGGTGTAGAGTCCATAGGAATAGAGGAAGATCAAGAGGGATCTAGGAGACAAAACTAGTGATACCAAAAGGCCATAGATCAGGAGGAAGCTTGTTGAGGTATTAAGTGGTAGGTAGAGGAGACTTGCTACAGAGGCTTGATGTAGCTCACAGTGGACTAGGAGAAGTTCATAAGAGGGAAGATAGAAATGACTATTGATGTTCATTATAAAGGTTCAAAAATAATCCAGAACCAGAGGAAAGAGGATGCCAAAGCATATGGAATAACGATAATGATCTAAGAGGAGATTGACAGAGAGATGGTTGAGTTAAGAGTACAACTGAGTTACATAAGACATATTCTACAGAGAAAGATTACCCATATAGACAAAATAATCTATATAACCCCTAACATTTATAAACCATATAACCCCTAACCCATTTATACCATAAGACCTATCCCCAATAAACTCTAATTTATAAGCCTTACAATCGTAACATCCTGCTCTAGTGCACTGAGCGAACTTATTCTTTGAGGACACTTGCTCGCAAGTGATCTGGATTATTATGCTATTAAAACTTTTGGTTTTGATTATGAGGCGTTATGGGATGATGACATGTTGTTTTACTGCTTTGACATAGACAGGTGCTATTGACTTGGTTTTACTGAGTGTGCAGGATTTTTGACCTTGAGGATGCGGAGGCATCGATGGAACCCCTTGGACTTTGGATCGAGTCAGGGAGTGTGCCATTGGGGTTTGATTGTTTTACTGTGATATTAGTGCATCTGATTAGATGATATGATGTGGATATGTTCTGACATGATTTTTTGATGATGCAGACTGACAATAGCTTGCCGACCAGACTCACATATGGAGTAAAGGGGTCACACATGACTACCAGAGAGGTTGAGGAAGAGGTGTGGACAACATCCCTGCCACAGCCTACTAGCACTCCCGCCGTGGCTCGAACTATAGGTTAACGATTACCTAGTTCGAGAGGACCCACGATGTCGTGAGGGCAGACTGCGAAAGTCACTCACGATGATTCTAAGGGGCGTGCAATAAGGTCGGGGCCTTATTCCTTAGAGGCCCTTAGTCTCCCACAAGTTCACTTGGCAGAGTGTTGACTCCAGGGGTTATTGATGTCTACCAATCAGTCAAGAGGCGAGTGGCACCCTTGGAGCATGTAGTGCATCTTGAAGGGCACATCGCGCAAAGGAACGGATGAGGCGAGTGGCACCCTTGGAGCACCTAGTGCATCCTGAAGGGCATGTCACATTGATGATGATAGAGGATGAACCTAAGTGGCCCTAAGACAAATAACAAGTTAATAAATTTTAAAACAATTTCCCTAATTAAATGTCACCTAGTACAAAATCTAAGTTCTAAGTCTAAAATTTCACTAGGGGTAAATTTTGTCTACCTTAAAAAAAATAAAAAAAAATAAAAAATAAAAAAGGATAAATTAAAATAAGATAATAATATTTAAAAATAAAAACCACATAATTAATAATTATAACCTTAGCTAAAATCTTGTAATAAAAGGGGGGAATAAGAAATTTAAGTTATTCACAAATATATATATATATATATGTGTGTGTGTGTGTGTGTGTGGATTAAAATTTAAAAGAAAAAGGGGGAATGATAATTTTAAAATATTAATTTAAGGATAAAAAGGGGAAAAGGGGGTTAAATTCCACAATTGCCATTTTGACCTCTAATAAAAAGGGCAAAGAGGGAAAATAAAAAAACAGGAAACTAGGGAAAGGAGGTAACATAAAAAGGAAAAAGGGGAACTTAAGGGAAAAAGAAGGAAGTCAACTTAGTAAGGAATCCACATTTAAGAGCTTTCTAATTTTAAACTGATTTAGCAAATTCATAATAGGGAAAGCCTTTAAAACCTGTAAGGGAATCTAGGGACACCTAGGAGTGATTCTAGGAGTAACTCTAGGTAGGTGAGGGAAATAAATATATTTACTTAAATAAAGAAATTAATTAATGGAGGAATGTAGGGGATGAGGGACACTTGTACGGACATAAAATTTATTTTTAAAACTTTAATTAAATGAGATTTTAGGAAAGAAAGGAGGTTCAAAACTCTATAAAAGAAAGGAGGAGAAGGAAGAAGGGGATCTTCTGTTTGCGTAACGTTATGCTGCAGAAATAGCGACTTGACTAATTCACTTGTGGGGAGTTGGGATACCCAGCTCGGAGAGGAGTGGTAGCTCGACCTTGTGAGGTGAGCTAGGAGATAGACGAAACCTCTGGATAGTGTGTGTGGCCCCTTTGTGGCTCGGGGGGCTAAGGGGGAAGAAGAGTACCCCTAGCGTTGGCTAGGAGGTACCGGTGTAGTCTCGACGGTCAGCGAGCGGGAGTTGCACGGAGTGCGTGGAAAAATATTGGAGCAGGCGAACAGGCAATGGTACGCTTTTTTGGTTGAATGATAGAATGTTGTAGGAAGTACGATTTAGATCTGCATGTGTAATTGAGTAGGTAAACTGATTGTCTAGTTTCATGACTGAAAATTTCTATAGCCTAGCTAATGATTGGTTGATTTATTTCTGTGGCCTTCATTTTCCGCCTGTCGTGACCGCCCCGTGGTGTTTTACTATGACCCATGAGATTGTTTTCCTTCGTCCCTAGCCCGCCATTCCTCGCCTGAGCAGTCGGCCAGGAGCTTGATCTACGATCGTCGCCTTAGTGTTTAAAGACCTATGGATCTCAATGCCCTGCTTTTCTGTGTGAGGATGGTGGAGCGAAGGATGGATTCATCCGTCTACCTCTGTTATTGTCTTGGGATGAAGGTTTTCGTGTGTCCCGATGCATTTTTGTCTTACCTAACTCTGCCAACTGATTACGGGCGAAATGTTTCTTCATCCTCGGTTGTTTTTATCTCAATGCTATCTCATTTTACCCCGTGTGTCTATTTGGATGGATCAATTTTAACCTAGTGTGTCTTGGATGAAATTCTTGATTTGGCATGGTATTTGTATCCTTGAAGCGCGACAACTACTCTATTCCCAGTCTGCGTCCTTATAAATTGCTTGCTGGAAATAAAAAGGGAGGGGGTTAATATTCTGGTCAGTCGACTCAATTTTTGGCTTGCGCTGGCTATGTTCCTTTTTATCTAGAAGCACACCCATTACTCTATGTTTATTGATGATTAGAAGTTGAGTTTTATTTACATCTTGGGCTGAGGCCTCGTCACAACAATATCAGTAAAGTAATGAGAATTGTGCATGCATACTTTTAATAGAGTCATTCATTTTTCCTACTGATAATTAACAATAGATAATATTGAATGCATCTTGAATTGTAGAGAATCAAACTCAATTTATTTTTCTTGAAAAAGAAAAAAACGTTGTAACGATTCTGGTCTGCAAAATTTTGTGGCCTGTGATTTGAGGTTTTTATTTTGCCAATCGACCCGTTGTTCATATATGCATGTTGGGTGGTTTATCCTCATGCCCCTTTGTTTTTTCTCTCAAGACATAGTCTGATCACCTCCGATGCATCTTTGGGTACCTCGGGAGAAGAAAACAGTTGAAACCGTGGCACCTGGGCACGTTGAACCACTTGTTGACTGTGTTTTGGTATTTCTGTTACGTTGGAATGCCTCGGTTGCTCCGATTGAGTCACTGCAACTATCTCACGACCTTTACTCCAATGACCAACCTAAATTATCACCTAACCACCTGGATCGACACCTACTTCAGTATGCATGTATGGATGATGCCAACCCCTTCCTTTGCATTTGATGCGTTTTAATATTGCATGCACCTCTCACACTAGGTATGGGTTGTAACTAATGTATCCCACCCAATAAAATAAACACGACAGTTACCATCTTTGACCATGAAGTTCACCGGAGGAGTGCTCTCTGCGATCTCCAGGCTATCTTGATTCTCTGTCGGTGATTTGCCTAGAATTTCAACCACATTTGACTGACATGAGTTCCCTTGCAGTTTTGTTTTTAATTTCACAACCGATTTACCAGAATTAACGCCATGTATGCTGCCTTAAGACATCTGCCTGAGTGTGTGGATTATACCCACGGTTTTAGCCTTCCAAATCATCTAGCCTCTTGTAGTAATTGACTACGAATGCCTTTAACCCGTGACTGTGTTTTTACCTTGAATGTTGGACAGTGTTGGGTGGTTCAACATTGCATTTGAATGGGTGATATCACCTCAAGTACAATCCATGTCTTATTCCTAGAAGGGACTGTAGTGGTGACAGAAATATTCTCGGTTTCACCCTTGGTAAAAAATTCCTTATATCTCTCCTCATGGGTACCTTGCAGACAACAACTGTAAGAGTCGACAAGTTGGTTTTAATGTTGCTTTTACTGTTAGATAGCTCTCTTAATGTATTATTGTTATTGTGTTTAAAATCTTATGGAATTTGATAGCATGTACATATTTTAGTTAAATGGTTAATACAGATTATGTTAGAAGGTTCTTAAGGTTACTTAGATTCGATTTCAACACCTAAATATTTGATGCAATATCATTTAATACTTATATTTATGTTACCAATGCTACAACCTCAACAACAATCTACCTTGTCCTAGTTAGTGTCTAATTACAATAGTCAATCTAATGTTCATAACAACAAGCTATGTGTTTTATTTAGTGTTGATAATAACAAAACCACTTGATTGAGCAATGTTTCAATTAATGATTAAAGACCTTCTAGGATTAAGATTGAATACTTAATTAAAGGGTGAAGGAAATATAGAAGAATCAAGTGATTTAAATATTGAGTATTATACGAATTGAATGATATTAACAACTATCTCCTAAGGTATTGTTGAAGTTTCAAAAGAGAATGGTGACCTTAGTAATAGATTATTACAGTGTAAATATTGATAACACTGTATATCTTGCATTAGTGTACATACCTCTTATATCTATGTCAACATGCGACTTCTCATTATTGCGCTTATGAATGATTTTATTAGTTTCCTGTCTTGGATGCATCATGTAAAAGGGTTGTTAAAGTTCTGGTATTGCTTAAGAAGATGGAGTTTCTTAGGGGTCCTCATATTGAACATATAATTATAGATTCTCTTCACTTACCCCTAGAAGTTTTCCTTATAAACAAGATATAGAGTTAAGTTGCCTGAGATTAAAATGTAACACCGCTCTTGAATTATGATTCTTTATGAAATGAATTTTTACTCATTTACACTCATTGTTGACTTAGCACATTTAGTTTGGGTCTGCTTGTGTCGGGTGGGATGTGGACGCCTCCTTGTTCCTCAGAATAGTTGCCAGCCCTGAGACCTTAAATGATCACGATCGATGGTAACCTAGGCTTGAGCATTGCTTATGTGTCCTAGAGGTCCTAACCATTGCAGGGTAGGACGAGCAGGTAGTCAGTCTTATTTTGTGGTCAGTTGATTGTCATTCTTGCTTCCAGAAGCTTGATGTGCATCTTAGTTTGTTATGTTGTGGTTGCAGTTGCATGCGTCATGTTCGTCGTCATGTTGCGAAACAACGTAGAATGTTTTTACTACCCTTGTACACATGCGCACACACAAAAAAAATAAAATCGCATTTGTTATAAGAGGTTGTTGTTGTACGAACGGGAGGTCTGTTACATATGGTATCAGAGCAAGGTTCAACCCGCGACTTGGGATCACTACGGCTTTCATTGATGTGAATGATTGATTATACTGTTGCTGATCGAGTTGACTTGTGTGTGTGTAGGTAATCATGGTTAGAGGACGCTGCGGAGGCAGACGACGGGGTGCTAGGGGAGGGGGCCTGACGCCTCCAGTAGCATCCACACCTGAGGGGTCTAACCCCCAGGGAGATGAGAAGGTTCTCAAACAGGAGCAGATAGCAGTTGGAGATGTAGTTGGAATGATGATATCTTTTCAGCGCATGTCCGACACACTGATCATCCATTTCGACAGAGATGAGGCCAGGGTGTCGGCACCCGCTGAGGTTCCACCGCACGCTCCGGTTAGTACTGGTAGCATTCACCGTGAACTCGAGAAGGTCAAATTTCTAGAGTTCTTTGGTGCCCCGAACGATGCAGCCGCAGAGGCATGGTTGGAGAACATGGTGATGTGCTTCGCACTTCGCGATTATACCTCCAACATGAAGGTCCGCATGGAAGTCTCTCAACTGAAGGGGAGCACTTTTCTATGGTGGAAGACACTCCTACCGTAGCTGAACATGGCCATCGAAGACATTTCATGGGAGCTATTCGAGGAACGGTTCAAAAAGAGGTACCTTTTAGAGGAATTCATTGAGCGTTAGCTCAATGAGTTCAATGCCCTACGACAGGGAGGTCGTACGGTGCCCAAGTATGAGGCCCATTTTATGGAGCTGCTCTAGTATGATCCACACCTTAACACTGAGAAATCGAAGGTCAGTAGGTTCATGTTCGGCCTTAATGACAGCCTACATGCAAAGGTTAGGATTTTGATGCCTCAAACCTTACATGATGTTATCCAGAAGGCCCTCATAGCAGAGGAGGAGCTTATCAATGGGGGTCATACCAGGTTTCTAGCGAGATCAGTAGGGCAGGTGTCATCTGGAGCACAACAATACCAAACACCAGCTCGACATACGCCGGGATAACGTGGCTTACAAAGGGGGTCCACCTTCACTAAACCTCGACAATCGCCGCCTCAGTAGCGAACACCTTATTGGGGACCCCAGCATCAACAACAACGTCGACCGCAGCAGCAACAATTCAGGCCTATTTTGTAGAACAGACCAGGATCCCAGGTCGATGGGCTATCATTTTCTACTTCGGGTACCAAAACTACTGGGTTGAAGAAAGGGTGTTGGATGTGTGGGGAACCACACTACCAGTGTGACTGCCCAGTGGAGAGAACCAGAGCATCCGAATCAGCTGGACCAACTACCGTGGGAGATATGGGAAAGGCCCATTGGATTCATGCAATAGTGAATAACCACCAGGAAAAGCACTAGTCGACTGTGCTCAAGATGATAGGTACCATTGCTGACCACACTCTTAGTATTTTGATAGATCCCGGTGCTACTGAGAGTTTCATTTCTGGTGCAACACTAAAAAGGATTAAGGTAAAGGCAGTCGAATAGGATGATTTTAGCTTAGTAGAGATGGCTTCAAGAGCCAAACAAAAGGTTGGAGGAAAGGTTACATGCTGTGTCCTTAACCTGGGAGAGTTCGTCACAAGGGCTAACCTGTATGTCACAATATTAGGATCTTATGACGTCATGATTGGTATGGACTGGTTGGAATCACATAAGGCAATACTCAATTGTAAGACGAAATAGTTGAGCTTGATCAATGACGAGGGACAGAGACATGTGATGGTAGGACAGAACCAGGGAGTTTCCCTGAGGTTCATCTCTTCCTTATAGCTATAGAAGAGTATGCACAAGGGGTGCAAGCTTTATGCAATCCTTGTGTTAAACAAGAAGGGAGTAGCGGAAGGACTAGAACACCTTCCAGTGGTGAATGAGTTTGCAGACACATTTCCATAGGAGCTACCTGAGATGCCGCCAGAGAGGGAGTTGGATTTTACCATAGGCCTAAAATTGGGGACTGAACCAATAGCAAGAACGCCTTATCGAATGTCGACCCTGGAGTTACAAGAGTTGAAAATGCAACTGAAGGAGTTGTTGGACCTGGGACTGATACGTCCTAGTGTGTCACCGTGGGGTGCACCTGTTATTTTCATACGAAAGAAGGATGGATCATGGAGGCTTTGCATTGACTACTGTCAACTGAAGAAGGCTATGATCAAGAATCAATATCCATTGCTGAGAATTGATGATCTATTCGATCAAATGAAGGGTGTGACGGTGTTCTCCAAGATCGATTTACGATCAGGGTATCACTAGTTGCAGATCAAGGAGGATGACATCCCTAAGACTACCTTTAAGATGAGGTTTGGACATTACGAGTTTATTGTTTTACCATTTGGACTGACAAATTCCCTAGGGGTATTTATGAGTTTAATGAATGGGG
>ML804173.1:173777-185355 GCA_009831015.1 Picea engelmannii | reverse complement strand
CCAACAAAAGCTCGTTGACATGAGACTGAGGTCAGTACTGTGTATAAAATGGGTGAGGAATGAACATGGAACTTGGATCTTGAGGTGTTCTGAGATTTTAATAAGCATTTCAATTTTCTTCTGTTTAGTGAAGTGTTTGAAGAAAATATATGCATGGCGATCAACGAGCTGCTCCAACGATGAGTTAACCTCATCACAACTCTTTTACAAGAAGTAACTAATGAGTTTTCAATTATAGAGTGTAGATCTATTTTCAATTCTAGAGTGTAGATCATCTAACAAGTACGATTAGGATTAGATCTTACCACAATCATTGAGTGGCATCAGAAGGTACATCGAAAAGATTCAATGAATTTTAACAACTAGCAAATAGTTGAACAACCAGGAGTTTCAACATTCATTACCTAAGGTTTATCATTGCAATCGTTGAAGGAATTTAGGATTTTCGGCAAGAGTTATATAATTTAAACAATCAGTTTACTTTTCCCATCATAAGCAGATTTAAGCATAAGTTCCTAATGCATTCTACCCTACAAAATAAATGAGCGTACCTTTGCCTTATCATCCGCCTCGATGACGTCTGCACGCTCCATGCCGCTCCTGCTCTTAGACCGTTGGACCTCACCGGTACCTCCCAGCGAACGCTAGGGGTAATCTGCTTCCCCCTTAGCCCCCCGAGCCGCAAAGGGGCCACACACTATCCAGATGGTATGTCTAGCTCCCAGCTCGACTCGCAAGGCTGAGCGACCACTCCTCTCCGAGCTGGGAAATCCCAACTCCCACAAGTAAATCAGTCAAGTCACTAATCCGATAGTGTAACATTACGCTAACAGTCGATCCCTTCTTCCTTCTCCTCCCTCTCTTTTATAGAATTTTAGAACTTCCATTATTTCCCTAAATCTCATTAAATTTTAAGTTTTAATAAAAATCTTCTAAAAATTCTCCTTCGTACAAGTGTCATCCATCCCCCACTTTCCTCCAGTAATTATTTTATTTAATTTATTTATTGTCTCATTTCCCTCACCCACCTAGAGTTACTCCTAAATTTACTCCTAGGTGTCCCTAGATTCCCTTACAGGTTTTAAAATCTTTCCCTAAAAAGAAATTGCTAAATCAGTTCAAAATTAGAAGTTTCTTTAAATGTCGATTCTTTCCTAAGTTGGTTTCTTGCTTTTTACCATGAGTTCCCCTCTTTCCCTCTTTAGGTTACCTCCTTTCCCTAATTTCCTAATTTTTACATTTCCTTCATTCCTTTTTTATTTGAGCTTGAAAAGATAGTTGTGCAAATTATCCTCTTTTTACTTTTATTATTAATTTAGTACCTTTTGAAATTCTCAAAAGTTAAAATAAATTAATTTCTTCTTGACATTTTATATCCACTGATTTTAATTAAATTCTTACTCTCTTCATTTTACCCCCCAAAATTTATGAAGACCAAAACTATTACTTAAGTGGTTTTTAGTTTAAATTTTATTATTTTATTTTTATATGGCATATTTTCTTAAGGGTAGACAAAATTTTACCCCTAGAGAAGTTTTAGACTTAGAACTTAGATTCTGAATTGGGCGACATTTAATTAGGGAAGTTGTTTTAAAATTTCTTAATGTGTTGTCTATCTTAGGGCCATCTAGGTTCATCCCTCTATCATCATCAACGTGATGTGCCCTTCAGGATGCACTAGGTGCTCCAAGGGTGCCACTCTCCTCATCTGTTCCTTTGTGCGACGTGCCCTTTAGGATGTACTATGTGCTCCAAGGGTGCCACTCGCCTCTTGTGTTTCTTTTGCGTGACATGCCCTTCAAGATGCACCACGTGCTCCAAGGGTGCCACTCGCTTCTTGACTGATTGGTAGACATAAATAACCCTTGGAGTCAACACTCCACCAGGTGAACTTGTGGGAGAATAAGGGATTCTAAGGAATAAGGCCCCCGCCTTATTGCGTGCCCCTTAGAATCATCATGAGCGATTGTCGCAGTCTGCCCTCACAGCATCGTGGGTCCTCTCAAACTAGGTAATTGTTAACCTACAGTTCGAGCCACGGTGGGAGTGCTAGTAGGTTGTGGCATGGTTGTTGTCCACACCTCTCCCTCAACCTCTCTGGTAGTCATGTGTGACCCCTTTACTCCATATGCGAGTCCGTTCAACAAGCTATCATCAACTTGCATCATCAACAAATCATGTCAGAACATGTCCACATCATATCATCATCTCAAATGTACTCATATCACAGTAAATCAATCAAACCCAAATAGCACACTCCCTGACTCAATCTGGAGTCCAAGGGGTTCCATCGATGCCTCTGCATCCTCAAGGTCCAAAACCCTGCACACTCAGAAAAATCGAGTCAATAGCACCTGTCTATGTCAATTTAGTAAAACATCATGTCATCTACCCATGACGCATCATAATCAAAGACAAATGTTTTAATATCATAATAATCTGGATCACTTGCGAGCAAGTGTCTTCAAAGAATAAGTTTACTGAGTGTGCCAGAGCGGGATGTTACAATGTCTTTGACAATATAACTAGTGTATTAAAATATTTTGGAAAATCTCGAAAAAAAATATGTCAGCGTTGTACATAGTGTACACAATTAATTTTCCAAAAAAAAATATTGTCTTAATACATGATTCCATTTGAAAGAAAATTTTCCCTTGTTTCAACAATTCTATATATGCATGCTCGGGAATTAAAATGCACTCCTAGGGAAAAATATACATGCTCATACCTTGAAATTTGAACTAGAAGTTATTATAAGGCTCACACATCTACCTATGAATTCAAATTAATACAAGATAACTTACTTGGCCAAGGATGTTCATGCATCCCATAGGAACTTTGTTGTTTTCTTGACATCTTCTTTTTTCCCTTCAAGGTTATCTAGTATATTTCCTCTCTGATAGAAATAATTCTCACCATGATGAGCTCATCATGGATATCATTCTAGTAGTGCTAATATATCTAGAAATGGCCTCTTCACCTTCATTATTTTTTCCAGACAATGGATAATATCTATTATAAATACTCAATTTATTCATTCACCATATCTCCTTTTTACTTGGGTTGTGAAACTTCCTGAATAGATTCAAGGAATAACAAGAAGTGTGAATTTCCATTTCAAATTAGAAAAACATGTTGTCCGAAGCTCTAATATTTTTTTCCCTTCTTATTCTAGTTTGATTATACATTATCCCACCATAAGGTTTTGTAACCTGATCCAGATTATGAGTAGAATGAAATGAAACCACAGATTTATAATATTACCGTAGAGACACAGTGAACAATAACAAAGATACGGTAAAACTTGACTTCTATTAAATAAGAAATATGTTGAAAACTGTAAAATGCAGATTGAAAACAAGCTTGCTAGAATGGTGGCAGCTTATATTTGAGAGGAGATGTAACAACTACCCTCATTTGTAAGAAGATGAGTATAATGAGGATTTGAAGGAGTTTTTACAATAAACATGAATTCAAAAACCATAGACATCCAAAAATCGAATGCTAGAAGATAGAAGATGAAGTGCCAAAAGTCATGTGGGCCCTATTGGGATAAGTTAGTACATCAACTTCCTGGGGTCGTAAATTTTGCATACGATCTATGTTTAGGGTGCACGATAGCTCGTTGGAAAGGTATTGATGGGGAGATTCATTTAGGATGATCAATGGGAGACTTATCTCTCATTGAGATGGATTATCATGAAAAAACGTCGTTTAGGCCCTCAAAATGGCCTCGGAAGTTTGGGACTTGAAAAACTACTAAAAATAGTAAGTTGCCAAAAAACTATTTTGAGCCAGTTGGAAAAGGTGGGTGGCCACCAAGATCCTCCTAGATCAATCCTCCCCCCTTAGGAACAAATTGTCTCCATTGCGTTGAGTGCCCCCATCATATGAGGAAATTTATGTTGAATTTGGCCCCAGGTGAGCCACTTGGCTTGGTGCAGGAGCTACCCTGCTTTGACAACCCGATAAAGTTGGCTCCTCTGTTGGTGAGTTCCCTTGACCTATGTGTCCATGATCTAATCATTGAATGCTTGTTCCATGTAGTCAGGATTGAGCTCTATTGGTGTCAATTGTTCTCCTATCTATGAGGTGTCCAATAATGGTGGAAAATAAGGTCGAAGGAGGTCCACATTGAACACTAGGTGCAAGCCAAGGAAGGGGGGAAGGTTGAGCTCAAAATCATTGCTACCCACAACCTTGGTGATGGTGTAATGTCCATAACGGAGTGTATGAAGCTTCTGATGAGGCCCTGTAAGGTGTTCTTTCTGTAAGTGAAACCAAACTTTGTCTCCCACCTAAAACTAGTGTGGCACCTAGTGTTGAGCATGGCGTTGCTTGTACTTGGAATTGGACTTCTATAAAATATCCTAAACCTGTTGGTAGATGTGTTGGATCTTCTCAATGAACCAGGTGTCTTTGTCTGCTTCAGTTGGAGCATGCCACGAGTCTTCTTGGGTGGCCGCAAGGGGTAGTGCAACATTCATGGGACCCAATGGTTGAAATCTCAATCCCACCTGAAAGGGATTATGGTCGGTTGAGCTATGTATAGCTATGTTGTATTTGTGTTGAACATAGGGAAGACTCTCATCTCAAGTGCAGGGGTTCTTGGGATTGTACATGCGTGGGATTTGCACGATCATTCAGTTGACGACCTCGGTTTGGTCATCCATATGGGGGTGGAAGGCAGTGGAATTGGTGAGCTTGGTGTCCAACAATGACCAGAGGCTCGACCAAAATGTGTTGAGAAACCAACTATCCTGATCTGAGATAATGGTTTGTGGGATTTCAAAGTGTACCCACACTTGTTCAAAGAAGATCTTGGAATTAGCCTCCGTTGTGATGCTCTTCTTACAGTCAGTTAAAATATCCATCTTGGAAAAGCGATCAACAACCACAAAAACACAGTCATTTCCCCGCTTGGTGGAAGGAATTCCCAACATGTAGTCCATTGAGATGTATTCCTAGGGCTTGTCAGGAGTAGTAAAATGAGTGTACATGCCTTGTTTCTTAGTGTCTGGTTTGGAAATAATGCAGGCAGTGCAGGACCGAATATACTTGCTGACATCATGTCAAAGTTTCGGCTAGTAGAAATGTCGTTGCAACACTACCAATGTATTTTCCACACCGAAGTGTCATGTCACCTGACTATAGTGGGATTCCCAAATCAACTTTGCTCACTCACTTGATGGAAGAAAGAGATGGACCAGATGGCACATCAGCCCATACTGAAGATGGAAATTAGTGGCAGTCATGTTTGTGCCCAACATATGGTAAGTGTTGGTGAATTCAGGATCTGTCTCATAGAGGTGGGGCCATCTGGAGATCTCGTGGCCACAAGAATCTAGCATTATGGTGAGTTTCGTGACTAGAGTTCAGCTGAGGCAATCAATGACTCAGTTGGTACTTCTTGTTTTATACATGATGTTGAGGTGGAAATGTTGCAAATATGTGGACCACTTCTAATAGCAGTCATTCTGTAATTTTCCCTGTGTTTGCATGAACTATAGTGGCTTATGATCAGTGTGGATGATTGTCTCCTTCCTGAGAATGTAATGCCTCCATTGGCAGCAGGCTTGCACAATGGAGTACATTTATTTTTCATAAGTAAGGTACTTACGAACGACATCTGATAGTGTGTCACTATGATAGGCCACAGGGTGGTCATGTTGAGTGATGACTGCACCCACAACATAGTCTGACGCATATGTCTCGATCTCAAAGGGTTTTTTCAGGTCAGGTAATGAAAGCATTGGGGCTAAGCACAAGTGTTTCTTCAGATCATCGAGCACTTTCTATTGAGACAAGATTCACACAAATTTTTCCTTACCACCACCCCTGGTTATTTGGCTGAGGACCCATGCAATATGGGAGAATTCCAACATGAACCTAGGATAGAAATTGGAAAGGCCTAAGATGCTCTTAAGCTCGGTGAGCATGGTTGGGGTTGGTCAGTTACGAATGAATTAGATCGTGGTTGGATCAACATGCACACCATGTTCATCAACAATGGAGCCTAGGTATTGGACCTTGTCCATGTCAAAGGAGAATTTTTCCAAGTTGGCATATAGCTTGTGCTACTGCAAAGTGTGAAGAACCTATTGAATATGTTGCAAGTGTTCTACTCAAGTCTTGTTGTAGATGATGATTTCATCCAGATACACCACCAAAAAATAATTAGTTAAAGGCTGCAAGATATCATCCATCATCCTCATGAAAGTTTTTGGGGCATTTATCAAACCAAAGGGCATGACCAGCCATTCAAAAAGACCTTATTTTGACTTGAAGATAGTTTTCCATACATATGTTTGTTTTATTGGGACCTAATGGTATCTAGAATTCATATCAATATTACTAAATTATTTGGCCCCTGAGCTGATAAATGAGATCGTTGATTCAGGGAATCGAGTACCAGTTCCTAACTGTGATTTTATTTAGGGCTTGATAATCAATGCAGATTCACTAGGTCCTATCTTTCTTCTGCACCAGCACTATTGGGCTTCCACAAGGTGATGAGTTGGGTCAAATGTGCCCCTTGTGGAGAATTTCTTGGATCTGACGCTTGATCTCCCCATTTTATAACAGAGAGTGGTGATAGAGTGGCCCATTAGGTAGCAATGTGTTGGGGGTCAGATCGATGGGATGATTGACCAGACAGTGCAAAGGTACCCCAGTAGGTGATGAGAATATGTCTTTGTATTCTTCCATGACCTTATCCACTTGATTTTGTTGCATGGATAGGTCAGACATAGAGGCCATGGATGTGGCTGCAACCTTTCACTCACTTTGAGAGTGAATCACAAAGAAGACACACTTTTTGTTCTAAGAAATGACCTTCCTGCAATGCTTGGGAAAGATCAAGGAAATAGCACCAGGTGGGACTACCTCAAGTATCCTGTACAATTTCTTGTTCAAAGTAATAATAACATTGTGAGGCCTAGACTCATATACAACATGACATTTCCATAAATAAGGTTAGACCAAAAGAGAATCACAAACTTCAAGGGGAGAAACATCACAAAATACCTCATCTTTAAATGGCTTGATGTTGTACGATAGGCGACATTGTTGGTTGACATGAAGATCGCTTCCTTGAAAAAGTCATTCGATGGTGTAGGGTTGCGAGTGTGGCATTGTCGACAGGGCTATCTGCTTGACGACCTCTACTGAGATGAGGTTCTTATAGCTACCTCTATCAACGATGAAGTGCAGCAGAGTGCCTTTCATCCACATCTGTGAATGAAAGAGTCGCTCTCCTTCCTCTGGCTCATCAAGTTCACTAGGTTGGATCTTGGTGGTAGCAACGGTGGCACTGGGTTTCATGTTAATGATCTATCTTCCCTTTTTTGTTTCTGACCCAGAGTCATAACCTCCATTTGATTCAAAGGATTTTACCTCATCTACCAATGACTTCTTTGAGCGGAAATCAATAGTGTTATTCCAGGGGCTCTTATGGAAGTTGCACCACTTCCCGATATCTTTCTTTGTCTTCCCATTGTCCTTCTTTTCTTGTGGCTTGGACTGGTTGTCCTGAGGTTTCCCATCTTTTATCTATCCTTTGTTATGTGGGTTGGGGCTACCCTTGCCTTCCTTCTACTGTGAGGGGTTCCTAGACCCAAATTGCCACGTCTTTTGCTTAAGATTTTGCTCAATTTTGAAATTATATCAATAGGTCGTGCCCAAGGATAAGATATCCAAAAATTGCATTTTTTTCTGGATGTATCTATGCATACCACCGCGGTACTTGAGAACCACATGTCACTCAGAATATTTGATGCCCACCTTGGTGTGCAAGGTATGGAAGACATTGGTGAACTCTGGAATTGTTTGGTCTCTCTCCTGCTACAGTGTGGTCCATCTTGTATACAAGTTGTCATAACTTCCAACATGGTAGTATTGTTCCTTAATATCATCCCTAAAAGAACCCCAAGTGGGTGCAAATGAAATTAATGTGGATCCCTCTATTTCCTTTTGCTCATAGAAAGTATCCCACCAATATTTGACATGGGGGATGGCCTTGAGGAGCTCAAATGTAATATTTTCTCTATCAGAAAAGTTGTGGACAGAAAAATACTCTTCTAGAAGGTTTAACCATTTATCTATGACATACGC
This sequence comes from Picea engelmannii, assembly GCA_009831015.1. Classification (NCBI taxonomy): domain Eukaryota; kingdom Viridiplantae; phylum Streptophyta; class Pinopsida; order Pinales; family Pinaceae; genus Picea; species Picea engelmannii. Next base: position 177,243 of record ML804173.1, on the reverse strand, counting down.
ATCTATTTGACCTTCAAATATAGGAATATAAAAATTGATTTGTACCTTGAAGGGGGCGGTGCCTTCGCTTGAGGTGGATGAGTCACTTGTCGACAGTCGTCGAAGGATTTGTGCAAATTTGTCCATCATTTCATTCCTTTGTCGCTCAAGGGCTTCCTCGAGCAACATTTTGAAAGGATCTCATGTCTCATCGTCTTTATTTTCTCCCACCATGGACAGTTTATTAGGCATGCGATAGAAGTTTTCCTCAAGAGAAACAATCTCGAGACCCAACTCTCTATACCTTGACCACATTGGGGACATGCATTAAAAAACGACAAGGAGCAGACTGCTCTGATACCACTGATCTGGATTTATGAGTGGAACGAAATGAAACCATGGATTTATAATATTAACACAAAGACACAGTGAAAAATAACAGAGATACAACAAAACTTGACTTCTATTAAGTAATAAATATGTTGAAAACTGTAAAATGCATACTAAAAACACACTTACTAAAATGGTGGCAACTTATCTCTGAGAAGAGATGTGACGGCTACGATCATTCGTAAGAATATGAGTACAATGAGGATTTTAAGGACTTTTTACAATAAACATGAATGCCTAAACATTAGACATCCAAAAACCTAACCCTAGGAGATGAAGCGCCAAATGTTATGTGGGCCCCATTGGAGTAAGTTAGTACATCAACTTCCTAGGGTAGTAAATTTTGCATACAATCTTTGTTTAGGGTGCATGATAGTTTGTTGGAAAGGCATTGATGAGAAGCTTCATTTAGGGGGATCAATCAGAGCCTTTGACTATCTTTAATGTGATCAATCACAAAAAAATGTCATTTAGGCCCTCAAAATGGCCCCAGAAGTTTGGGACCCGAAAAACTGCTAAAAATAGTAAGTTGTCAAAAACCTATTTTTATCTTGTTGGAAAAGGTGCATGGCCACCAAGATCCTCCTAGATCATAAACTTTCATCTTGGTGTATGTGATCTTCACTCTCTTCAAGTCTTTGAGTTTCTCTAAGTTGAAGAAGTTTTCCCTTTCCTTGATCAAACCTATGATTTCTTCTAGGTCCAAGTTTCTTGAGTAATTATGAGTCTCCATCATATGTCTACCATACATATGTATCCAATCCCTTATAAATCTCTACTATGGAGCTTGAGATTCTTCAACTTCTTCCATGGACTTCTTCTTTCCATTCATCATCACTCACATCACAGATATTTGTTACATCTCCATTTCTTTTAATTGCCTCCATAATGTATATTCTAGCAAGCATAGCTCTCTATAGCTCTACTCTGTGATTTCATTATTACCTCCTCTTCATTGTCCTTGACACTATATGTTTTTTTTTTCTCCTCCTCTTAAATGTGCCACATTCTTGTTTATGCAAATTTTCCTTCCCTTGTAGTTCTAACAAGTTACTTTCTTTCCCACTGGAACAATCTTCTTCCCTTAATGATTCCACCTAGGAAACTATTTTTACTGAAATCATCCTTAGACGAAGGGGCTTGACCTCGATGTAAATAATGTTTAATTGATTGTTTCATGTGATTTGGTTGTTTCCATTGCTCTTTTTACTCTATTGGGGGTTGTTCCACTGGATATTTCGAGCATCTTTTGGAAAATTTTCCATATTCATGATAGATCTTAGACTTGAAGGGGAGTTTCTCATAATCAACTTCCTACAATTACGTCCAATTGTGTAAGGTGATTTTTATGGCCTCTAGAAGAGGGCTATGATCGATCAATATAGGTCCCAAGAGAGTTTCCAATGGCTTGAAGAATTTCATCATTCCAACAATGAAGAGGAAAAAATGGGAGGCAGACCCAAACCAAAACTATGGAGGGAATAACATTTTCTAAATTAAAATTAGGAGTCCAACGATTTAAGAAGAGACCTCGAGCCCTCAAGAAATTGAGGCCACTCCTAAAAATCAAATCATGATCTTCCTTCTTCTCAAACAAAAAGGCAAAAAACCCCTTCCACAAAAGGAATGAGACATTTTTCCAATCAAATCATGATCTTCCTAAAAACTCCTAAAATCAAACCATGATCTTCCTTCTTCTCAAACAAAAAGGCAAAAACCCCCTTCCACAAAAGGAGTGAGACATTTTTCCAATTAAGTGGGGTTTCCAATTCTTCTCCAACCAAAGAGCAACCAATCTAGGAGAGCTTCCTGTGAACGGGCCAACCAAACCATTTTGAGCAAATCGTAGAGCCAAAGAACGTGACCCAAGCTTGAACCGGGACTGAAAGAATTTCATCAAGCTTATTGACAAATTGTGAATGTGCTTGTTTGGGGAGACCAATGACCGAAGTCGTGAAAGCATCAATGTCTGCAAGGGGAGGAGGCGGAGGATGGGGGCTGTTAGAGCCCCGCCAAGGGAATCCATAACGACCGTAGAAGAGAGTCATGATTAGGGTTTCCTCAAAGCGCAATAATTTTAAATGAGTTCGTATTTATAATTTTTAAAGTTGAAACATATAATATAACAACCTTAACAATGATAAAGAAACACAATCTTCCATCATATAAATAATAATAATAATATATCATAAACTCATATATGTTATTATCGGAGATAAAACATAACTCCATAGATCTTGCCCCTACCTTTACTGTCCTTGTCCTACCTTCCCTCAAACCAACAAGAGTCCATACCAGGCTTTGAACTGGATAGGAGCTACTTCATTATGATTAGATAGTATGTACACCCGCAGATTGGGTTAGGTATTAATATTCCTAGTGGCTCTAGGATTCCTAGCTATAGAGAGTAAGTTATAAGTTTCGAGAGGGTGTTTCGATAGTGTCTAGGCCTGAAAAAGAAAAAGTAAGCCTGTCTCGTCTCGCCCCATATTATCCGAACAGATTTAGCGCTTTGGAAGGTACGGTACAACAGCTAAAGAACCAGAATAGCATCGCATGCATGAAACAACCTTATCCCCATGTTTTATTCCTTTAGAAACGGAATAATGCAATTCTAAGTTCAATGTGCAATAAGTTTAAATAATATACACGTACATTTACACTAATATACACGTCCATTTACACTTTCGTAGATCCTTCCCATAAGATGAATTAAAAGGATTTTTTTTGTTATTATTTGTATAATAATTTTATAATTGATAAAATAATAAAATTTTGATATTTAGTTTTTTAATTCAAATTAATACTTTGAAGATATTTTTTTTTTAAATTGTTGATATATAAAAAATATTGAAATTATTATTTTTTTTAATTATATTGTTTTGTAAAATTGTTTATATATAAAAAATATTGAAATTAAAATATTTTTTAATTATATTGTTTTTTTTAAATTAAAATGGAGATAAATTTGGCTAGGGTTATTGGTTTTGAAGGGCATCATTTTGAAAATGTCTAATTATAGTTATTTTAAGGGTTGGTATGACCTAAGGTGAGTACCATCCTTGAATGATTTTCACATCTTAAATGCCTCATGTTC
>ML804173.1:89844-115560 GCA_009831015.1 Picea engelmannii | reverse complement strand
AACATTGAACCTAGAGAAAACCCAAACCCAACCAAACCCAACATCACTACATGGAGACACAACAAACCCCAATTAAGAAACATAAACATTGAAATTGATGCATAGTTAAGGTCTCTAAGATCCCTTATACAAGACTTGAGAAATACCAAAGAGCCCTCACGATTGTCATTAGCCGCATCCCTAGACACCATTATTACTTCTATTGCAAATGCCCAAGGCTAGTTAATACACATTTTTTATTACAGGGAGAGAATGTTTGAATATTTTAGGATAAGTCTATATGAAAACTAAGTGAAAGACCTCAACATTTCAAAAAAATACTTGATGACATTTTTTATTGACCCGAGAACTGAATTACAACCATTAGTCACAAAGAAATACCTTTGTATGGACTAGTGCAACTACCAACCATTTTTAGATAATTGGATGGATAGGTGGTTTATGGTATTTGACAAACCTCCCTATAATAATAGGGATGTGCCTATGTATTTCTTTAGGAAATAATGGGCTAAGTTTGTTTTAGGTCATCATGTCAATTACTTTGACATTGGTGAATTCTAGGGGGTGGGTCATGGGTGTGTGTAGGATAGACAAAATACTAGGCATGACCCATTGCTAGGTCCTTGTCCTCCTAGGTGAAGGCCTAATCCCCCTACCCACCATCCTCACATAGTAGAAAACATTAGCTAGACCTAGTCATCCATGTCCACCTTAATCCATAGCCTAGTGTAGCACAACACATTCATAACATTATTCTTCCAAGAGGAACCTTCAAGTGATGTTGGGGGAGGGGGAGGGGTTGGGCCTTCAGGCCATATATATATATATATATATATATATATATATATATATATATATATATAACATTATTCTGCCAAGAGGGACCTTCAAGTGATGTTGGGGGAGGGGTTGGGCCTTCAGGCCATATATATATATAATGATTGTAGTTGCTACACTCGGATGACAGACCCTCGACACCAACAGATGCATCAATGTCAGTTTTTGCCACTTATGCAGTAGTAGCACCGTCCTGCTTGTTCAATATACCACACTTGCAGGTATGGTGGAACGAGAAATTCATGAATTAAAATGGTCATTCTTAAAAAATTTGTTATGTTTCCAGTCCATGTTCTAGATGTTTTTACTTTGAATGTGCATGTGTCGCATAAGAAATGCTAATTTGATCTTGCTTAACCAAGTATTCACTTCCACATTGTTGCAATAGTTATATTGTGGGGTATAATTGTGGCCTTCATTTATTGTTTAGATGCTTCTCTCCCCCCCTGAAAGATTTGGTCACAGAATGAAGAATCATGGCATATTGGTCATTTTCCTTGCACCAATTACCTCATTCCTTCTACAAATTTCATGAAAATTTCCTCGAACTCTTCCTTAGTCACATAACACTGGGATCTAATCCTCAACTCTTTTTTTTTAAATTTTATTGTTTCTTTCTTAAAAGAACACAACAAGATAAAAAATTGGTTGAATCTCTCATACCAACTAGTACTGTTTGAGAACACAAAATAAAATGATTATTGCAACTATGGAAATAACTAAAATATAAGAAAAGATTAAGAGATAGAGGCAAGGAAAAGTGAGGGAATTTGCACACCCAAGGATTTCTTGCACTTACAAATTTGAGTAATGCAAGAAGATGTCTCAAATAAATACCATAAACTAGTAGGTTGCATTGATAAAATGATAAGAGAGATACATATGAGAGGGGAGAAACCACTATTTATAACAATAATGATGCAAAAACTCTAACTTAATAATTATGTCACTAATTAATTCACTAGGCCCTTATTATATTTGTTATCTCGTAGTTTGTAGCAAGGATAAAAGGCTAAGAGATAGGAAGTCAAACTGACATAACAGGAACCAATCCCACCCAATGAAACCACGATGGTAAGGTTCTTTCTCTTTAGGGAGGTTAGGCCTAGGGGAGACATCCCCGGTGACCTAGGGTTTTGAAGAGGCAAAAGCCTAATACAACAAAGATAAGTTTCCCCCCTCACAAGTCACCACCAATCAAATATTCCTGGCTAAACAACCAATAATGAAGTAAAACCCCCAAAGAAGTGTACCTGCCTAGAACAAAGCAACATCAAACTGATATGTGCAAGCTATTTCAATGGGTTAGTACTTCATAAGACTATCTGATAAATATATATAAGAAATTATGGCTATAAATATTGACAAAGTCAATGTTTATAAATACAGCTATGAAAGTAATGTCACTTCACCAATAAATGCTGGAACGATGTAGCGTTCAATGTAACCAATCAACACTTTATTCATTTAATGCCTAAATCACCATTCAATTGCTCTTAAGACAAAACATTGCTGCATCAATGATGTAATAGCTATAGGTTACGACAACACTTAGGGTTAGTAGGGTTAGCTCTTAGGCTAGGGTTAGTAGTTAAGGTTTCAATTCAAAGGTTTTGAGAGTGTTGTAATAAAGCTTCACTTCAACATTGGAGGACTCTAGATCAGTTCCTTAGGGTTTAAAGGAGTCAAAAGTGAAGGACGCAAGAGTTGAAGGAGTCGAGGTAACAACGACCAAGAACTAGAGGGAAGAGTTCTAAGGTGTTTCTATGGCAAGGCCTCAGAATCAAAACCCTAGGGGAGAGAGGCTCACTCTAGTGTTGCTATGGCAAGGCCTCATGCTCTCTCCTCTTTTCTTCGATGGAAAAATGACTAGCATAAAAGATAAACTGAGACAAGAGGGTTTGATAAGACAAAGTGTTGTAGCAGCAAGGCTCCACTAGCAAACCCTAGAAAAATCATCCCTAAAGTGTAGAAACCCTAGGCTTCAAGACGTCTCCTTCTTCTCAGCTTTTAAAGGTATGGCTAGCAAAAGGGAAGAAGAAATAGGAGTGTAGCTACGACTAGGATCTTTCTTCCTTCAACAATGGCTAAAAATCTCTCTCAATGGGGACATAAGACAAGGACCTACTTGTGTACTTGTCCCCTAGGGTTTTGTTTAGCAAAATCATAAATACATGTAAGAAATTAAACTACAACCATTCATTCAAGAAGTTTTGCAAAAAAATACTTACAATTCACCAAGAAATATAATGCAAACCCTAGTTGTAACACCTTCCTTCAAGAGAGAAGCCAAAACATGCCAAAATAATCTTCCTTCAACAAGTGCGCATCACTAAATCAGCCAATAACCCAAGAGAGGGTGCAAATTTCAGTCCTCACTAATGAGTGAGTGAAAGATGACGAAAAAATGAAGGTAAAACTCCTTCATTTATACAGTATCATGACCTAATTTTACTTTTTAGGTCATGTAAAACGCTGACAAGGCCAAAATACCAAAATCATATTGTTTTACATTAAAATGTTAAATCTAAACCCTAATCAAGCTAAAAAGAGAATAAAATCCCCTTCAAGGGAGACGTTAGCCCCTTTTAGGGCAAATGGGGCATCCTGGAGCAAAACGTTAGTCCTCCTTGCACTTCTCCAACACTCCACATGTACCACTGCTGCCCAGTCTACCTGCCAAGACGTCCAATTGGCTGGATGACATCATGGTCATCAAGGGTGACATCCCAAGCCTTCCAAGGCCAATGTTTCACTGAAAAGGGCTCAACCCCCCTAGGTCAAGTTGTGTCGGGGTGACTCTAGTGGAACGTCCTCTTCTTATTCAGTGCAAAGCCTCTGATCAACCTCTATCCTATATCTGCCCCTTGATGGGGTCTCAATATCCATCTGGTGGGCTCTTCAGCCCCATGGAGGTCCGAACTGATCATCTTCCCATGTGTACCAGTCCAAATGGTACCTGTCCATCGGGTATGGTCCTGCACATCGAAGGCTACGCCCTCCATGGGCTCATCAGTCACATGGATCATAGAAATGTCAATCACATCTCATCATCAATATTATTAAACATATGCATAAAATCCCTAATACATCAGTTAACAACTCAAAGACGTTACACAAGCCTGCAATACAAGTTTGGAGAAAAAGATAAGGCATCCTGTTGGGCTAGTGTCTACTGGAAAAGGAAATCTCTCGGAAGAGACCTCATCCAAACCATGTGAGTGGGTGATGTGGTCAGGGGAATTCCAAGCATGTGGGTGCAGTGAGGGCCAAGGATGCAAGGTGTTACTTGTGGGTGCCTTTGTAGAAGGCGAGTTGTACCTGTCATGGATGCATTTTTTCCAAGCCCATTCTTGCCTTTTATTCTTTATATTTTATTTCTTTTCTTTTTCTTTTTGTTCAAGAACTAATCAGGGGACACTTCCCTGGCATGGTGACTAGTGGTGGCAGCATTACCCACAAGTACTTTCACAGAAATGAAAGGCTGACTTGTGATGAGACCCCCTTTCCCTTGGCCATGCAACCAAGACTCACTGCCCTGGCGTGGTAACTAGCTGGTGGCAATGTTATACTGCTAGGTACCCATGGACCTAATAGGCTAGCTCATGATGAGACCCCCTATCCTCTAACTAGGTCTTGTTTTATTATTTTTTTTCAGGTCCCTCTTGTTTCTTGCTGAGAATCCTTTTATTGATTTCTCAGGGATCCCTGGGTGAAGTATCTCGAGGTTTTATTCTTAGGATTTTATCTTTTACCATATTGCTTTTACCTTCTGAGCCTTATAAATCCCCCCAGTGGCAAACCAAAACCTATGGTCAAAATATTTCTAGGGCACCCTGTCAATTCCCCTAAACATGGTCAAGTGGGAAAGTGTAAGATCCAAGCAATTGTTAGAACTAAGAGGAATCAGATGCATATATTTAAAGGCTTTAATGATAAAAAGTGACACATACCATGATACCTGGACTAATTACCTCATGGAGCAAGAACCATTTTTGATACAGGACCAAGACGATGGTGATGGATGTTGTTGTTGTTGACAAGATAAAGATGATGGAAGAAGAAAAGGTGGGCCCTCTAGGGCCATGCTTAGATCAATCCTGCTCTCGGTACTCCATGTCTAGGACCTATGGGCCTTGAGACATGATCTCCTAGTTATCCCAAAAAGTGGGGATAACATCTGGCTCCAACTCGGGGACATGTGCTCACCGTAGAGCGCATGAGAACCTCAACATCTATGGCATAACATGTAGACCTGCTTGATCTAAAAAGAAACATCAGTAGCAAAATTGGGATGGTAATTCCACCCCAACACACACACACACACACACACACACACACACACACACATATATAGACTGAAATAAAGAAATCAATAGTGTGAATGTAAAGCAAACTACTTACCTGTTGGTTGGATGTTGGGTGTATTGAAACAACCAGTGAAGGCAATCCAACAATGTCCCACAATACTTGCCTTTGTGCTTCATCATAAACCAAAATAGTGAGAAGTCAATCACAAAAATGACATGGGTTAGAACATATATCATATTATCGGAAATCACAAAGTCTAACTCATGGAGGCGGGTGGGAGGGACAAAGTCATGCCATGTCAATCTCTGATGAAAGTGCTCAATCCACTTTAGGAAGGGGTCATAAAAAGTCCAAGGTTTAGAATAACGACTCAACCGGTCTAAAAATTGGCTACCCTGGGTGTCCTCACACTCTGAAGGGACTGACAAGGATCTAACAGATGACTGGAAACTCATAAGGGAAAGTTGAAACACTGAGATGATAGACTTGAACTTTTAGTTTTCAACCAACCCTTGTATTCTAGGGTTTGCCTCAGAGGAAACTCAATGTAAAAGATATACTTCCCGACCACACCTTTAATGAAACAAAAATGAAAAGTAATAACAGGTGGCAGGAGAAAAAGGTCATGAGAATCCTTCTTTAGGCAAACAATGTTCTTACTCCTATCAAAATTTGAGCACAATGGTGGTTGATTGTCATTTTCATAGGGAAAATCTAAGTGCTCGGAGAAGTACTCATCAAAGGCCTCAAGGTAAGACCGAAAATCATTAGGCAAATACTGTACTTGGTCAACCTTGGATGTTTAGGGAGCATCGGTAAAAATCTCATCTCCTTCTTGCCACTAGTCAAGAGCCCGTTGTGATAATTGCAAAGGCAACACTTGGAGATGACTCCTTATGTCATAGATGGGATCCATATCATAACCAACCACATCCCACCTACGTCTCCCACTATGTATGAACTCATCAAAATTAACTATGTCAGTATCAGTATCATAACATGGAGGGTTCAAAACGTCCTTCAAGCTCCTACACAAGAATAAAAGGTAAGTTACCCTCCTCTCCAAGATTTCGGTAATTTTCTACTTTATGATTTGGGAAAAGAGGAGGAAATGGGTGAGATTTTGAATTTTTTGAACCCTCCATGTTATGATACTGATACTGACATAGTTGATTTTGATGAGTTCATACATGTTGAGAGACGTAGGTGGGATGCAGTTGGTTATGATATGGATCCCATCTATGACATAAGGAGTCATCTCCAAGTGTTTCCTTTGCAATTATCATAACAGGCTCTTGACGAGTGGCAACAAGGAGATGATATTTTTACCGATGCTCCCCAAACACCCAAGGTTGACCAAGTACAGTATTTTCCTATTGATTTTCAGTCTTACCTTGAGGCCTTTGATGAGTACTCCTCTAAGCACTTAGATTTTGCCTATGAAAATGAATATCAACCACCACTGTGCTCTGATTTTGATAGGAGTAAGAACATTGTTTTCCTAAAGAAGGTTTCTCATGACCTTTTTCTCCAGCCACCTGTTATTACTTTTCCTTGTTGTTTCATTAAAGGTGTGGTCGGGAAGTATATCTTTTACATTGAGTTTCCTCTGAGGCAAACCCTAGAATACAAGGGTTGGTTGAAAACTACAAGTTCAAGTCTATCATCTCAGTGTTTAAACTTTCCCTTAGGAGTTTGCCAGTCATCTGCCAGATCCTTGTTAGTACCTTCAGAGTGTGAGGACACCCAAGGTAGCCAATTTTCAGACCGGTTGAGTTGGTATTCTAAACCTTGGACTTTTTATGATCCCTTCCTGAAGTGGATTGAGCACTTTCATCATAGATTGATGTGGCGTGACTTTGTCCCTCCCACCCACCTCCAAGAGTTAGACTTTGTGATTTCCGATGATATGATATATGTTCTAACCCATGTCATTTTTGTTCTTGACTTATCACTATTTTGGTTTATGATGAAGCACAAAGGCAGGTATCATGGGACGTTGTTGGATTGGCTTCATTGGTTGTTTGACTACATCCAACATCCAGTCAACAGGTAAGTACAAGTAAGTAGTTTTCTTTACATTCACACTATTGATTTCTCTCTCTCTCTCTCTCTCACACACACACTCTTTATATATATATATGTGTGTGTGTGTGTGTGTGTGTGTGTGTGTGTGTGTGTGTGTGTGTGTGTGTGTGTATGTATGTATGTATGTATGTATGTATGCTGGGGTGGCATTACCACCCCAATTTTTCTACTGATGTTTCTTTTGAGATCGAGCAGGTATGCAGGTTATGCCAGAGATTTTGAGTTTCTCAAGGGCTCTACGGTGAGCACATGTCCCCAAGTTGGAGCCAGATGTTATCCCCACTTTTTGGGATAACTAGGAGATCATGTCTCGAGGCCCATAGGTCCTAGACATGGAGTATAGAGAGAAGGATTGACCCGAGCATGGCCCTGGAGGGCCCACCTTTTCTTCTTCCATCATCTTTATCTTGTTATCAACAAAAACATCCATCACCATCGACTTGGTCCTGTATCAGAAATGGTTCTTGATCCATGAGGTAATCAGTCCAGGTATCATGGTATGTGTCACTTTTGATCATTAAAACCTTTAAATATATGCATCTGATTCCTTTTATTTCTAACAACTTCTTGGATATTACATTTTCCCACTTGACCATGTTTGGGGGGATTGACAAGGTTCCCTAGCAAGCCTGTGTCTTTAGGTTTTGGTTTTCCACTGGGGGGGTTTCTGAAAATCCATCATTCACTCCCATCATAACACCATTGTTTCATCTTATTTCCCGCTCACTTATCCCATTCCCCTTGTCCAGGCATTGGGTTGGCCTATTTTCAGTACTACACCTTATGTTATGGGAAGAAGGGGCTAAGGGCCCAAAAGGTAAAAGCAAGCTGGTAAAAGATAAAATTCTAAGAAAAAAACCTCGAGATGCTTCGCCCATGGATCCCCAAGAAAGAAATAAAAGGCTTCTCAGCAAGAAACAAGAGGGACTTGAAAAAAAACAATAAAACAAGACCTAGTCAGAGGATAGGGGGTCTCATCACGAGCCATCCTATTAGGTCCATGGGTAGCTAGCAGTATGAAATTGCCACCAGCTGGTTACCACGCCAGGGCAGTGACTCTTGGTTGCATGGCCAAGGGAAAGGGTGTCTCATCACGAGCCAACCTTCTCATTTCTATGAAAGTACTTGTGGGTAATGTTGTCACCATTGGTCACCATGCCAGGGCAGTGTTCCCTGATTAGTTCTTGAACAAAAATAAAAAGAAAATAAATAAAATATAAAAGAGTAAAAGGCAAGAATGGGCTTGGAAAAAATGCATCCAGGACAGGTACAACTCACCTTCTACAAAGGCACCCACAGGTAACACTTTTGCATCCTTAGCCCTCACTACACCCACATGCTTGGACATCCCTTGACCACATCACCCACTCACATTGTTTGGATGAGGTCTCTTCCAGAAACTTTCCTTTTCCAGTAGACACTAGCCCAATAAGACGCCTTGTCTTTTTATCCAGACTTGTATTGCAGGCTTGTGTAACGTCTTTGAGATGTTAACTGATGTATTAGTCATTTTATGCATATGTTTAATAATATTGATGATGAGATGTGATTGAAATTTCTATGATCCCTGTGATTGATGAGCCCATGGAGGGCGTAGCCTTTGATGTGCAGGACCATACCCGACAAACAAGTACCATTTGGACTGATACACATGGGGAGATGATCTGTTCGGACCTCCATGGGGATGAAGAGCCCACCAGATGGATGCTGAGACCCCATTAGGGGGCAGAGGCAGGACAAAGGTTGAACAAGGGCTTTGAACTAGAGAAGAAGAGGGCATTCCACCAAAGGCACCCCGACACAGCTTGACCTAGGGGGTTGATCCCTTTTCAATGAAACATTGGCCTTGAAGGGCTTAGGACGTCACCCTTGATGACCATGACATCATCCAACCTATTCGACGTCTTAGGAGGTAGACTGGGCAGCAGTGGCACGTGTGGCAGGTTGGAGAAGCCCAAGGAAGGCTAACGTTTTGCTCCAGGATTCCCCATTTTCCCTAAAAGGTGATAACGTCTCCCTTGAAGGGGATTTATTCTATTTTTAGCTTGATTAGGGTTTATATTTAACATTTTAATGTAAAACAATATGATTTTGGTATTTTGTCCTTGTCGGCCTTTTACGTGACCTAAAATGTAAAATTAGGTCATGGAATGGTATAAATGAAGGATTTTCACCTTCATTTTTTCATCACAACTTACTCACTCATTAGTGAGTTCTAATATTTGTGCCCTCTCTTGGGTTATTGGCTGATTTAGTGATGCACACTTGTTGAAGGAAGACTATTTTGGCATATTTTGTCATTTCTCTTGAAGGAAGGTGTTATAAATAGGGTTTGCATTGATATTTCTTGGTGAATTATAAGTAATTTTCTGCAAAAATTATTGAATGAATGGTTGTAGTTTAATTTATTTCATATGATTATGATTTTTCTGAATCAAAACCCTAGGTGACAAGCACACAAGTAGGTCCTTGTCTCATGTCCCCTAATATAGAAATTTTCAGCCATTGAAAGAGAAAAGAGAGCCTAGCCGTATATACACCCTCTTCTTCTCTTCATTTATTGCTAGTCGTACTATCTAGAAGCCAAGAAGAGAGAGACATCCTAAGCCTAGGCCTACTACACTTAGGGTCATTTTTTCTCTGGGGTTTGTTGAAAGGCCTTGCTATAACAACACCTATCTCATCAAACCCTCTAGTTTTGGTTATATGCTTCATGTTTCAGCTAGCCATTTTTCCAAGTTGACCTAAGGAAGGAGGAGAGAGCATGAGGCCTTGCCATAGAAACACTAGAGTGAGCCACTCTCCCCTAGGGTTTTGATTTTGAGGCCTTTCCTTAGAAACACCCCAAAACTTCTCCCTCTAGTCCTTAGCCATTTCACCTTTGTCTCCTTCAACCCTTGGGTCCTTCACTATTGACTCCATTTAACCCTAAGGCACTGATCCTAAGACCTCATGCGTTGAAGTGGACTTGATCTAAACACTCTCAAAAAACCTTTGAATTGAAACCCTAACTACTAGCCCTAGCCTAAGAGCTAACCCAACTAACCCTAATTGCTGCCGTCATCTCATGCTATTACATCATTAGTGCAGCATCATTTTGTTTATGAGAAATTGAATAATGATTAAAGGCATTAATTGAATGAGGTGTTGATTTATTGTATTGAATGCCACATTATTCCAACATTTATTGAAGAAGTGACATTACTTTCATTGCTATATTGATAAACATTGAATTCGTCAATATTTATTGCCATAATTTCTTATATATTTATCAGATAGTCATCCATTTATGTGAAGTACTAACCCATTGAATTAGCTTGCATATATCATTTTTTTGTTGCTTTGTTCCAGGAAGGTGTACTTCATTGGGGGTTTTACTTCATTATTGGTTGTTTAGCTGGGACTATCTATTTGGTGGTGACTTGTGAGGGGGGGAAATTATCTTTATCTTATTATCCTCTTGCCTCCTTAAAACCCCAAGTCACTGGGGACGTCTCCCCTAGGCCTAACCTCCATAAAAAGAAATAACCTTACCATCGTGGTGAAATTGGGTGGGATTGGTTCCTGTTACGCTAGTTTAACTTCCTATATCATAGCCTTTTATCCTTGCTACAAACTGTGCGATAAAAATTTTCTAGCTCCAACTCCGAGACATGTGCTCACTGTAGAGTGTATGAGAACCTCAACATCTGTAGCATAAACCGTTGACCTGCTCGATCTCAATAGAGGTATCAGTGACAAAATTGGGGTGGTAATGCTACCCCAGAATACATACATACATACATACATACATACATACATACATACATACATACATACATACATACATACATATATATATATATATATATCAATCAATAAGTAAGAATGTGAAAGCAAACTTTTGACCTATGCTTACCTATTGGCTGGAATGTTGGGTGTAGTCAAACAACTAGTGAAGCCAATCCAACAACGTCCCACGATACCTGCCTTTGTGCTTCATCATAAACCAAAATAGTGATAAATCAAGCACAAAAATTCCATGAGTTAGAAAATGCATTGTATCTATGGAAGTTGTAAGGTCTAGCTCATGGAGGCGGGTGGGAGGGAAAAAGTCATGCCAAGCCAACTTCTGAGGAATTCACTCAATCCACTTCAGAAAGGAATCATGAAAAGTCCACGGTTTATAATATTGGCTCAAAAGGTCTGCAAACTGGCTACCTAGGATGTCCTCATGCTCTAAAACCTAGGAAGGGATCGAAAAAGATCTAGCAGACGACTGGCAAACTCTCAAGGGAAAGTTGAAAAAATGAGATGATAGGCTGAAATCTGTACTTTTCAACCAACCCTTGGATTCTTGGGTTTGCTTCAGAGGAAACTTAATGCAAAAGATATAATTCCCAACTACACCTTTAATGGTACAACAAGGTAAGGTAATAAGAGGTGGTTGGAGAAAAATGTCATGAGAATCTCTCTTTAGGCAAACAACATTCTTACTCTTGTCAAAACTTGAGCACATCGGTGGTTGATAGCCACCTTCATAGAATAAATCCAAATGCTCAGAGGAAGAATCATCAAAGTCCTCAAGGTATGACCGAAAATCATTAGGAAAGCATAACATCAAGTCATCCTTGGGTGTCTGAATAAGGTCAGGTTCTTATTTCCAAATGTCAAAATTATTACTAACTTCATGTGGTAGATGTAAAGAAAACTTTTGGGGATGACCCTCAATTTCGTAAATGGGATCCCCATCATATCCAATCACATCCCATTTACACTTCCCGACATGTATGAATCATCAATGTTATCAACAAAGTCCTCATTTTTATCAAAACATGAAGGGGTTAGAAAATCCAACACTTCTTTTCTCTCTATATCATAAGATAAAGAATCATTAAAATTTTGGAAGGGGAAATAAATCACCTTGTTTAATCCTTCCTGTACAGGAGATTCAAGCATTTGGATAACTTCATCAAGAGGAATGTTTGCCTTCACATATTCATCCTTGAGATATAGAGGACCAATCTCTTCCAAGGGTTCCATTTCCTCTTCACTCTCTAAGTCATAGAACAAGGTATCATCAAAGAACTGGAAAGGAAAATGACTTACCTCATTCTCTTCATCTTGTGCAAGAGGGACGGGATCTTGGAGAGCTTCATCAGACTGAGGAGTGGTTACTGGTGCTTCATAATTCACTTCTTTAGTTGCATCCTCACTTCATTCTATTGAATCTTGGGAAAAATCTTGCTCCTCTTCAAGAGGTTGACAACGTTCTTCATGAATCTTTTCTTTCACATCAGAGGACTCTTGATGTTGAACATGATATACATTTCTGAGATCTGCCACAATTTTAGTAGTGAATCCTCTGTCTTCCAAGGCTATTGTGAGATTATGAAGGGCATATTCATAAATTTGGCAATGTGGTTTGGTAAACTCAACAAACCTGCTGATGAGGTGTATGAAAGATAATATGCCTCTATCTTGGCAACAACCCTTAAAATGATTTTTCAAGTAGGATGGCAGAGTGAGTAAGAACAATTTTATAATAGCATCCTCTCCTCCCAATTCTGTCTTGCTCATATAGTCCAAAAGATTTACAATGTGAGGAGTTGGGAGACCCAAAAATCTTGGAGAATTGTTCAGCCATTTTGTATCAAAGTAATTTGGGTATCTTTGAAAACTTTTGAAATCAATAGTTAGATACATTTTTTCCCAGTGTGCCATGATCCCATAACTTGGAAATATCACAAAATTGAGAGTAAGGTGACACCCTAGAAAAAACTCAGTGGATTCGCCAGATAATTTGCCTAAAACTATCAAAGGATAAGGGAAAACACCCTAAGTGGGGTCGCTAGGTAAGCTTGTAAGATAAGACTTCTGAGGGAAGGCTTACCAAAAAATGTCATCTTGAGGAGAATTGACTCAATGTTCCCTGACAATGACGCCAAAATGTTATCGCACAGTTTGTAGCAAGGATAAAAGGCTATGAGATAAGAAGTCAAATTGGCATAACAGGAACCAATCCCACCCAATGTCACCATGATGGGAAGGTTCTTTATTTTTAGGGAGGTTAGGCCTAGGGGAGACGTCCCCGGTGACCTGGGGTTTTGAGGAGGCAAGAGGATAGTAAGATAAAGATAAGTTTCCCCCCTCACAAGTCACCACCAAACAAATAGTCCTCGCTAAACAACCAATAATGAAGTAAAACCCCCAATGAAGTACACCTTCCTAGAACAAAGCAACAACAAACTGATATATGAAAGCTAATTCAATGGGTTAGTACTTCACATAAATAAATGACTATCTGATAAATATATAAGCAATTATGGCAATAAATATTGACCAAGTCAATGTTTATCAATATAGAAATGAAAGTAATGTCACTTCTTCAATAAATGTTGGAATAACGTGGCATTCAATACAATAAATCAACACCTAATTCAATTAATTCCTTTAATAATTATTCAATTGCTCATAAACAAAACGATGTTGCACTAATGATGTAATAGCATGAGATGACGACAACAATTAGGGTTAGTAGGGTTAGCTCTTAGGCTAGGGTTAGTAGTTAGGGTTTCAATTTAAAGGTTTTTGAGAGTGTTTAGATCAAGTCCACTTCAACGCATGAGGTCTTAGGATTAGTGCCTTAGGGTTAAATGGAGTCAATAGTGAAGGACACAAGGGTTGAAGGAGACAAAGGTCAAACGGCTAAGGACTAGAGGGAGACGTTTTGGGGTGTTTCTAAGGAAATGCCTCAAAATAAAAATCCTAGGGGAGAGAGGCTCACTACGGTGTTTCTATGGCAAGGCCTCGTGCTCTCTCCTCCTTCCTTAGGTCACCTTGGCAAAACGACTAGCTGAAAAATGAAGCATATAACCAAGACTAGAGGGTTTGATGAGATAAGTGTTGCTATAGCAAGGCCTTTCAGCAAACCCCAGAGAAAAAATGGCCTTAAGTGTAGTAGGCCTAGGCTCAAGACGTCTCTCTCTTCTTGGGTTCTAGATAGTACGACTAGCAATAAATGAAGAGAAGAAGAGGGTGTAGCTACGACTAGGCTCTCTTTTCTCTTTCAATGGCTGAAAAATTCTCTATCACGGGACATGAGACAAGGACCTATTTGTGTGCTTGTCACCTAGGGTTTTGATTAAGAAAAATCATAAACATATGCAAGAAATTAAGCTACAACCATTCATTCAAGCAATTTTGCAGAAAAATACTTACAATTCACCAAGAAATATCAATGCAAACCCTAGTTGTAACACCTTCCTTCAAGAGAAATGCCAAAATATGCTAAAACGGTCATCCTTCAACAAGTGCGCATCACTAAATCAGCCAATAACCCAAGAGAGGGAGCAAATATCAGACCTCACTAATGAGTGAGTAAATTGTGATGAAAAAATGAAGGTGAAAATCCTTCATTTATACCATTCCATGACCTAATTTTACATTTTAGGTCATGTAAAAGGTCGACAAGGCCAAAATACCAAAATCATACTGTTTTACATTAAAATGTTAAATCTAAACCCTAATCAATATGAAAAGAGAATAAAATATCCTTCAAGGGAGACGTTATCCCCTTTTAGGGAAAATGGGGCATCCTGGAGCAAAACGTTAGCCCTCCTTGGGCTTCTCCAACCTGCCACACGTGCCACTGCTACCCAGTCTACCTCCCAAGACCTCCAATAGGCTGGATGATTTCATGGTCATCAAGGGTGACATCCTAGGCCCTTCAAGGCCAACGTTTCACTGAAAAGGGCTCAACCCCCTAGGTCAAGCTATGCCAGGGTGCCTCTGGTGGAACACCCTCTTCTTCTCCATTGAAAATCCCTTGATCAACCTCTGTCCTGTCTCTACCCCCTAATGGGGTCTCAACATCTATCTGGTGGGCTCTTCAGCCCCATGGAGGTCCAAACTGATTATCTCCTCATGTGTACCGATCCAAATGGTACTTGTTCGTTGGGTATGGTCCTGCACATCAAAGGATACACCCTCCATGGGCTCATCAGTCATAGGAATCATAGCAATGTCAATCACATCTCACCATCAATATTAAAAAACATATGCATAAAATCCCTAATACATCAGTTAACAACTCAAAGATGTTACACAAGCCTGCAATACAAGTCTAGATAAAAAGACAAGGCGTCCTATTGGGCTAGTGTCTACTGGAAAAGGAAAGTTCCCGAAAGAAACCTCATCCAAACCATGTGAGTGGGTGATGTGGTGAGGGGATGTCCAATCATGTGGGTGCAGTGAGGGCTAAGGATGCAAAAGTGTTACCTGTGGGTGCCTTTGTAGAAGGTGAGCTGTACCTGTCCTGGATGCATTTTTTCCAAGCCCATTCTTGCCTTTTACTCTTGTATCTTTTATTGATTTTCTTTTTCTTTTTTTTCAAGAACTAATTAAGGGACACTGCCCTGGCATGGAGACCAGTGGTGACAGCGTTACCCACAAGTACTTTCACAGAAATGAGAAGGTTGGCTCGTGATGAGACCCCCTTTCCCTTGGCCATGAAACCAAGAGTCACTGCCATGGCGTGGTAACCAGCTGGTGGCAATGTCATATTTCTAGGTACCCATGGACCTAATAGGTTGGCTCGTGATGAGACCCCCTATCCTTTGACTAGGTCTTGTTTTGTTATTTTTTTGGGTCCCTCTTGTTTCTTGCTAAGAAGCCTTTTCTTGCTTTCTTGGGGATCCCTTGGCAAAGCATCTCGAGGTTTTATTCTTAGGATTTTATCTTTTACCATCTTGCTTTTACCTTCTGGGCCTTTAGCCCCTTCTTCCCCCGAGATAAGGTGTAGTCTTGAAAAATGGGTCAACCCAATGCTCGGACAAGGGGAATGGGATAAGTGAGCAGGAAATAAGATGAAACCATGGTGCTATGATGGGAGCGGATGATGGATTTTTAGAAATCCCCCCAGTGGAAAACCAAAACCTATGGTCAAAATATTTCTAGGGCACCCTGTCAATTCCCCCAAACATGGTCAAGTGGGAAAGAGTAAGATCCAAGCAATTGTTAGAAATAAGAGGAATCAGATGCATATATTTAAAGGTTTTAATGATCAAAAGTGACACATACCATGATACCTGGACTAATTACCTCATGGAGTAAGAACCATTTTTGATACAGGACCAAGCCGATGGTGATGGATGTTGCTACTGCTGACAAGATAAAGATGTTGGAAGAAAAGGTGGGCCCTCCAGGGCCAAGCTAAAGTCAATCCTGCTCTCGATACTCCATGTCTAGGACCTGTGGGCCTTGAGACATGATCTCCTAGTTATCCCTAAAAGTGGGGGATAACAATATTAAAGCATAATTTTTAAAATATAATACCTGAAATCATTTAAGCATGTACTTATAAAATAACTCATGTGCATAGAGTGTAATATGTACTAAGGATATTGTGGCTAGGCACAAAAAATTATTCTTATTTAGATATTAATTTTTTCTCTCTCTCTCATGCATATTTATAGTTCTAGTTGGTTACAAGGATGGCTTCCCT
This sequence comes from Picea engelmannii, assembly GCA_009831015.1. Taxonomy (NCBI): domain Eukaryota; kingdom Viridiplantae; phylum Streptophyta; class Pinopsida; order Pinales; family Pinaceae; genus Picea; species Picea engelmannii. The sequence continues at coordinate 98,840 of ML804173.1, read as the reverse complement.
TTTGCTTCACTAGGTTATTATAGTGTCCCATTTGACACTTTCACCACCCTATTTTTACTTTTTAGTAATGCATTCTCATTTTGAGGTGGTTATTGTTGTTAGATAAAGTCCTAGGGAATTTCATGATGGTTGCCTTGGTTAGGTGGGGTTTCTTTTCCTTGTTGTAAGTTGGTCTCAATCAAATGGTTTCCCTCTCTATCCTATGATTCATGTTGTATTTCATTGTATCTCATTCTCTATTAATGTGTTCTTAAGTATATTTTCCATGTCAAATGGTACATCTAAGCATAATTTTCTTGTAGTTAAATCCAATTCTTTTCATGGATTGTTCAACTTTTAGGATTGAATGATTACAAAAGTTGTTATCCTCTATTTTATTTTCAACATTGACACTCACAACACCTATGTTCTTATTACACAAACTTAGAGGGTCTAATTTCAAAATTGTTCCAAAGGATTAACCTATATTGCTAAAATAAAATATTGAACGTGGAATCTTTTTTTTTCTAGTGTGTCTATTACCTGTGGTATTAGCCTGTGGTTTAAGAAACCACAACCCAGGGGAATCTAAGTCGTCGAAATACTTGGGCATCACACCCGACCTGGGCCACGCCAACCCTTAACATGGATATATTTTTTTGGGTGTCTCCTCCTTACTACTGTGAGTTTTGAACCTTGGCTACCTTATAGAACGAAACCCTCAAAATCTAATCACACTAGCGGTACTTGACTTGAACCTGGAATATTGAACCTATTTTACTCATGATTTTGATGGGGTATTAAGCCATCCAATGGGATTATATTTTCATTGTGGTTTTCCCTAACAATTGGTATGCCAAAAAGGGATGAGTTTGAATGCAAGTATTGGAAAAATTATTGTAATAGATACCCCTCAAACCTAGCACCTAAGTCGAAGGACATGATGAATTTATCAGAATAGATTCCCCTCCAACCTAGCACCTAAGTCGAAGGAATTTCATGTTATACAATTAAATCCCCAACCTCAAAGCAAGTATCACAAATAAACTTCCTAAAAAAATAGAAAAGGAACCATCATTTGTTAGTGACAACAATCTCCAAGTTCTTATCGTCATCAATGTGGATATTGAAGAAACTCATATCATTGAGATCAAAGTGTAAATCATGTTTCATTACACTTTGGAAACTATTTTTTCCCTTTTGATTATGACCATGTTAATATGATGATTACATCAAATCACCCATTTTTCCATTAATAATTCACTAATGATACATTCTTTGATGGTTAGTCTTTAACCAAAGAATTCCAATAAATATCAATTCAACTTGATCATAATCAAATTTATGTGAAAATCTTAATTCATCTTGGTCATAATCAAGTTTATGTGAAAATATCAAGTCAACTTATCTTCTTTTGAGAAATATACCCTTCTAGTTATCTTGTTTCAAGTATACCTAAGATATGATAACAATTTTTAATACACTTTTTTTTTGTAGAAGGGATCTTGGAAATGCATGATGCGCGTGCGTAAGATGATAATTGTTGTGTTTATATAGGTTGGTTATGAGAAATCAACTATAATGTTGTTGTGTTTCTATAGGTTTCCTCTTTAGAGAGTGATGAACCATGCCCACCTGGGATGGGCAAATTGTCTCATTCCCAAGTATCATGTGTTGTCAGTTAAATCTTGTTTTAATATAAAATTTGTTATCTTATTTTGGATGAATTTCATGTTTTTGTACTAATAAAAATATTATAAATGTGTATGTAGGTTGGTTCATTTTTTTTCTAGTCACCACTACCACCATTTTTCTATTCACCACCACCCCCATTCTGCACATCATTTGTCCCAGGCTACAGGGAAATTTTGGTCCCTGGCCACCTTGCCCCAACACTTGGGATACCATCCCCCACCCAGTAAATTGACACCCATATATGTGGGAGTTTATCGCCACTCACCCCCACCACCTTTCCCATCCCATACTTCCATAGTGGTTGCACCCATGTGCCACCTACCAATCATCTCTGTTGCAACCCTGATTGTTTCATCCACTATTGTTGCACCAATCCACCATGTTGAAACCCCCATCATTTCATCCATTATGGTTGCACAAGTTCGCCCTCACACATCCCCCTTTACATCATTTGATGTCACTATAGTAGTCGAACCTACAATAGATGTTGCCTCATAGAATATTGTATAGTCGAGTGTTCCACTTGCTAACCAATCTTCGTTGTTGACTAAGTTATTCATGGTGAGATCATTCATTTATGAACTTTTTATGTAGCATGAATGGAATTGATTATATGAATTTTTAAAATAAATTTCATTCTTTGATTCTTGTAATTGTTGCATTGTGGCATAACACAGGTTAGGGTTTTAGAGGAGGAAAACACTTTAACTGTTGGTTGTGGAGCTTGATAATCTTCTTGATTCATATGCAGGTAATCCTACCCACTTTTTGTCGGGGGTTTGGGGGGGCCCTAACCCACGAGTGAGGGGGCATGGGGAAAATTGTCTTGTAAAATATTGTAATTTTGTAGTCAATATGGACCGTTCATTAAAAGGTCACAAATCTGATGGTAGAAGTTATGTTAGGGTTTTCACCCAAGAAGGAAACCGGTTTTTTTTATGAAGGATCTATATTGCGGGTAGGTATGATAGTTAATATTGTATTCTGAGAGAGGATATTATGAGAAAAAGAAGATGAAGTTACAACAGGTGTGTTGTAGGTTGTATCCCTTCATTTGCTAGATATTAATAAAGGAAGGACTGGCAATTTCTCCATGGATGTAGCCCATATTGGGTGAACCACATATATCTATGTCTTTGTTTGTATTACTCTCTTTTGTGTTTTATTTATGCATTATTTTATTTCTCTTCAATCTAATTCCTAACATTAACAACTTGCAGTATCATCTATGGTGATTTTTCTTGGCTTGAATTATAAAGTATCATTTTGTAAGTGTGTTAATTTGTGGTGGAATCTTTTTACAAGAATTGTTTTTCTTTGTCCAGTCTCCAAAAAGACGAACCACACCAAGACACAAAAAGGCTCGAGTTTTCATTTCAAGTAAGAGGAGGAAGATCATCTTCTTGGATGCATGTGATAGTGGTGAGGGTGGTAGTGGTCAATGAGTGGCCTATGAGTGCCATTTTGTATCTTGGGCACCATATGCCATTCTTCCATGTTTGGGCACGAGGTGTCATTATATATGTTTGCATGACACATGTTCTATGAATTGAAGTGTTTGTTTATTTGATGTTGATGAATGATGATGATGTAGGAATCAATAAAACATTTACATAAAAATGAATATACCAAGGATTAATTTAGTTTTACAATAAACAAATTCAAAGGAATAATCTTAAGATCCTCTTAAAAAGATGGAATCGTAGTTACAATTACTAGTAACATCACCTATAGTGAAAAAGACATCATAGAACATTCAACTTTCCATTTTCCATACAAAAACTCAAACATGCATCCACTAAATTCAAACACAAACTTAGGTATCTTGACTAACAATTATGAAAACATTTTCCTACTACCGATGCACAATGTGGCCTTAGGAACCCCATTTTGAAAAAACACACAATACAATTGTTGGGTTTGGTTAGTACATTGGGAGGAGAATAATTATTGATATGTATCTAGAAGACATTAAATTCCATATGGATTCGGGCAATAAAATAACATATGGTTCAATGGTCACGTTGGATAGAAACCTAAAAACCCAAAATGGATTTAGAATAGTAAGATGCTAATATAAAACAAGCTTGCTTGAGTTCCCCTTAATGAAGGGATGATGTGATTAGGAGTGAAGGTGAGAAAAATTTGGATGTTGTTCCATTGAATAGAGCGAAGTATATGAAGTCTAAACTCATTGTATTGTAGTGCATAGGAAGTCTCAATTCATTGAATTTCAATGCTCATACCATAAACTTGAAATGATTATGGAATTGGGTACACCAAGGAACTACATGAAATAGGACAACCAACATGCTTATAGGTTTAAAGTGAATATTTCAAAAAAATATAACACAAAATCAAGGGCATTTACAAGAATAAAAGAATTTCCAAACTTTAATATTCTAATTGAGAGGATACACACATGAAAAAATACTTGAAGGAATATAGGGTAAAAAATGGGAAGGACATGTAGTACTAATAGAAAATGAGTTACACTTATTATCCATACCTTTGGATTGGTGAAGAAACCATTCAAACCAAAATATGTTGTGTGGTGAGGCCCTTTTCTTGATATTTGAGGTGGAAAACTCAAAATGAAAACTAAGGCCAAACCTTTACATTCTAAAATATAGGGCAATGTCTACTCAAAACTCTAAATGTGGTAGTTTGTAAGTGGGGTTTATCTATGACTCTAAAGAAGACTAAAATATTTTAAAGGACAATCCATGAGAGACTCAAAAATTTTATAGAGAGTGCCTTGTAATTCTCAATGTTGACTATTATGCATTAATATTTGCACAAAGTGGCCTTTGGAACCCCCATTTATATCCCGCAACACTCAATTTATAAGCATGCAAAATTCAAAACGTAAACATGGTGAAACCAATGAACAAGAAAGAAACAACCAATGCTCAACATTTATGTGAACATGAATAATGAAATACCCAAACATGAGCTTCAATTCAACAATGTACTATTTGTTAAAAATAAATATCTACTTCCTTCTATTGTTAATACATCAAATAACATAATAAAATTTTGTATGGGAAATGTGATGTTTAATGTACAACTTCAACAATTTCAAGTTCTCAGGACAAATATGCATATTTGAGCATTGTTTGTTTTGCTTGATCAATTTCTTATTTCTCTTGCAAATCTTTGATGTATGAATGGATTTAAATCTAGCTTTCTTCCTCACTTACAAATATGAAATACAAACTTATACTAGTAAATACAGAGAGGATGGAAGAAATAAGTAAATAATGATGGAAAAAACAATACTCTAGCATGAATCTCCCAATCTTTCATCTTTGCAGCACACAAGCTTATGGATGGAAATTTCACTAGAAAACTATAAACTCAATCTTGAAGAAACCCTCTTGAAGGATACAAGCTTGGAAGATCTTTCCTCTTCACTCTAGGAATGGAAACTAATTTGGAAAGCAATAGAATATAACTCACAATATTGGAGTTAGTTTCTCACATATCTCTCAATCCTTAAAAAAATCCATGGGTTTTCTTATTGTGCAAATGTTATTTTTCCCACTAAAACCCTAATATGTTGCAAATTTATATCCTCATCAAGCCACATGATTTCTTCCACCTTCTAGTATTGGATATTGTCTAGCAAAGGAATATCATTTGTGTTTAAGGGATGTTATAGCTCTAGCCAACTAGAAACATACAAAAACAAGAAGATACCATGAGAAAACTAGTAAACAAGAAGAGAAAGCCTCCCATAAGTTGGTTTGAACTCTTGGAATACCATTGCACTAGTTAAAATGATGTACAAGGATACCAAGTGAGTGATGTAATTCCTAGGAATTTACCAAAGTAGGTAAAATATTTCCCATCTCAAAGAGAAGAGTCAATATTGGGAACTTAGGGGATGTACTAGAATTCATAACCAATTATTTTCTCTATAGAGTCACATCATTGGATTGGGAAGCTAACAAACCTCCCAAGTGAGCAATTTGTTCAAACATATACCACTTTTCTCTGGGACCGAGAAAAGGTATAAGAATGATCAAACAAATGATATCTACATTTCATGGTTATTAAAAAATAATTGTGAAGCCGACACATTAAAAAAAACTTGGTCACGTATCAAATTCCTAGCTTGTTTGGCTCTTTGGTGGTCATTGGGAGTGTCTTGGTTTCCAAGTTCCAACAATTTCAAAAAAATACATGTGACATAATTATATTGAAGTGGAAGATAATATGGTATACAAGAGACATCCTAATAAGCCTTTTAGCACACAAACAATTTTCAACAAAGCCTTATGAAAAAGATTTAATGCCCATACCAAGTACAAAATTGCATTGTCTGCTACTGAGAAAAACCTTACTTATATAAATAATTAAATAAAACATTTTATGGGAAATGGAATCATAGGAAAGGGGTTCCCCTAGATATAATTTGATGTTAGCTATTCAAAAAAATCAACAATTCATTGATTCGAGTCCCAATTAGTGTTTTATGGCGAGTTGCAATTCGCTTCTTGAAAACATTCAAGGACATATTGAGAATTTGGTTCGGGGGCATAAAATCCAAACCGAGCATCATAATTGAGTTTTGTAAGATTTTGCAAGTGTGTTTGGTGAAGGCCTAGGTGAGCATGTTGTTGGCTCACTATTTTGACATATTTTACATAATCAGTTGGTCTCCTTTTTTATCATTTTACCTTATCCTTGCACTTGATTACTATGCCTATTATCATATCTACCCATACTTATGAAGTTAATGTGCCTAGCAATCTTGATGAAGTAAAATATTGTTAATATTTATGATTTCCTTTGTTTCTAATAAATTGTAAAGGGTTTAGACTAATCTTGTTGATGAAAAATGTTCTTAGTTCACTTCGGGTACCAACAGTTCACTTTCAGTACCCGACCTCCATGATTGGCATATTCACACATCTCCAGGGAAAATACCAAAACTTGGGTTTTATCACCAGGACCCTTGACATGGTGTGGTGTTCATTAGATTGCACCCAGGTACAACGTGGAATTCTCCAGATGTGGTCAAATTTTCTTAGTCAAACACGTGTTAGATTAGTAGCAATGATATTCACGCACGATTTCTGAGCTGGTGAAGATGAATTTGAGAATTCCTAAACATGGTTTTGTGAAGAACATCATAATTTGAGTAATGTTCAAGTGGATTTCTTAGAAAATGCATAGTTTGGGAGATACAACCATTTTTCCAAAGACAAAATGTCTAGATATACTGTTGCGGTTGTCTTCTCCAACGTCTCAGCCAAATGGATGGACCCAGTCAATAGGGAGATTGAACCAAGCTATTCTAAGCTATTTTATGTTATGAAAATAATTTATAAATAGTTTATGAGCTATCTCTTTAGCTAATATCCACCAAAAATCAAGTGTATGTTATCTATATGTTACTCTTAGATTGCACAGTCCTAAAATTGGGGAAGTTGGTTTGATCCACCCCATTTCTCTGTTCTATATGAATAAGAAGCAAATTGGAGAGAGGAGGATGGGATGAAAATATAACTATAGAGATCAGATCAACATTGTAAACTCTTATTCTCTATAATTCATGAGATGTTGAATTAATGAAAGAAATCTATTGTTGAAAGACTCAAGTTGATATCGTGATCTCCTGTAGCGCACCCCAGCTAGGAGGGCCCCCTGACCTGGGTATGCAACTGAAGAGTTAGATTGTAGATTCTATTTGTTTATTATTATGAGTTGTGCATTTCCATATTTATTTGATTTGTTGTGTATACATTTTAGTTGATATTGAGTTGTTTATGGCCTCAAGTTATAGGTTAAAATTTAATTAACTTAATTTATTTCTTGAACATTGTCTTTATATAATTCTATTGTTTACTATATTTATCTGAATCTTGAAGCGAGTTGATTGGATTTTGGGTTCCGTTGATTTGATGTGCTCAAAAACTCTAGAGTTTGTTAACCCTAAGAATTCAAAGATAGTTGAGAAGCTATAGAACTCGAAATTACATCTATAGGGTATCTGATTTCAATTCTGGTATGTGTGTTTCCATTGGAATGATTTCATTTTCTTATTTGATCGAACTACAAGAATTAGTTGGGTTATTGGATAACTTAATTATACTTACAATTATTGGACTGTTCATTTTCTAATGAAATAAATTGTAATTGGTCTGCATGAATGGACTGAATTAATGTACTCGACTTCGGTTCTTGGAAGTGTCTCATCAAACAAATTGCTTGCATATTCAATGTGTTTAGCTTAGAAGTATTTTTTCTTTGATACTGCAGTTCCTGTACTTTCATATTGAATTCTACGAACCCCATATTGATATATTTAATGTCAAGGATTTATGCATATAAATAACCCGACACATGCTATCAACAATTGTCCGATCCATTGTTTTGAAAAATTGACCCCTTAGTGCAAAAAGAAAAACCCTAGTTCTAGATATTGTCAAATAAAGCATTTTTCAAGAAATGGAATCATAGGAGAGGGTTTCCCCTAATTATAATATGATGTCAAGAGTCCAATGCAATTAACTATTCATCAATCTGAGTCCCAATTAGTGTTTTATGGCAAGTTGTAACTTGCTTCTTGATTACATTCAAGGACACATTGAGAATTTGGTTCAGGGGCATAAAATACAAATTCAACATGTTAGGGTCCTATAATTATAGGCGATCCGATGATTCAGATATCATTTGTGGGTCTCATGATGAAGTTTTTGGTTTGTTGGTCTCTTGGTTGTTTCCATTTCCCCTCCATCCATTTCACTCGGATCCTTCACCAGCTAGCTGCATCCTTCATCCACCGCTGCGCCTCTCACTCCCTTGCCCCTTGTCCCATTGACTACATCTCGCTCGCCACTCATCCCTGCATGAATAAACAAACTTAGGATAATAAAATTACTGGTTAGTTTAATAAGGTAATTGACCATAAATAAAATATTAGATTAATTAATAATGTTAGTAATTAGTAAATAGGTTAATAAAGTTAGGGTAATTAGAGAAATAAGCTAGGTTAAATCTTGTTAGAAATTAATTAATTAATTAATTTAGTTAATTAGTAATAAGGTTAGTGCTTATTAATTTAACATTAATTAAAACAAATACAAATAAAAAACATTAATAAAAACATATAAATTATATTAAAAAGAATTAAAAAGAAACATTAATTAAAAATATAATAAACTAAAAATATAACAAATAAAACATAAAAAACATATTAAAACAAAAGCAAAACAAAACAAAACAAAACAAAACTTAAACATATAATATAAAACATAAACGAAATAAACATAAACAAAATAAACATAAAACAATTAAAAAATAAACATAAA
>ML804173.1:58328-89665 GCA_009831015.1 Picea engelmannii | reverse complement strand
ACTCCCCCCTCCCAATACCACTTACCTCTCCAAAACCGCCCTCCCCCATTTTCACAAAACCGTTGTTTTTCCATTTTTGACCAATATTCTTCCGAAGCGGATTCTAGGAAAATGAAAATGAATTTTTAAAAACCGAGAGAGGTTTTTCTCCATAACGGGATGAAGAACAAAAAACTCTCTCATTTTTTGCACAGGTGCTATGATCAAGGAGAATCAAATCCATCTTCGAGACCCTTTTTTCCAGTTTTTCATTTTTTTGTTACAGTCCTGATTTTGCGGGAGCTGTTACGGTGAGATGGAGGCGAATTTGGAGAAACCAAAGGAGGTTTTTTTCCATCACATGCCCATATACAATAAAATCCTTCAGTGTTTTCCCAGGTGTCAGCATTTAAGAGAAACATATGTCTGTGCGGGCCCATTTTTTGCAGAAATTTGGCCTGTCTTTCATGGCAGACAGTTCAGGATTTTTGGGGATTTGTTGCTATTTTTGGCTGAGGCGGTTGAATCCAACTTAAAAAAATTGTTGGGGGATATCATATATTTATTTATGTGAGTTTAATGTAAAAGGGTTGATGATTGAGCTCGGGATTCATGCCCCACAAGGGATACATTGTAATTTTCTGGATGACTTTCCAAAAATAAAAATTGTAGCTGCAAGATTCTTGTGTTAGAATCCCTAGTGATGTTTTTCTCTGAGTACTTGTTTTCTTTCTCTGTTAATCCATTTGATGTTTTCTCTGATTCAATCATTGAAAGAAATATTACGAACATAACTTGTTTTTGCACTCTGTTTCTGGTCTTTTAATGGTTTGCATGTTTTTGTCTGAAGTTGAGCATAGGAATTATTATCTGCTCCTCTGCTTGGTGGATTTTCCCTTCTTTTCCTCTCCTCCACTTTCATTTAATTCAATTTGATCCAACAATATTTCTATCCTGCCCTGTGGTGACAATCTTTTACATCTGAGATAGATTCATTTTCAGAAAGGTAGACCCCATGGCCTAATGAAAATATGAGTTTTTGATCTCCCAAACACTTCAAATCTAAAAAACCAAACTCTGAACTCATTATCTAGCCTAATATCTATTCTAACAAATCTATATCAAATAGAGAGATCCCTCTCTGAGTCTTGGAGGGATAGATCCGAGACTCGAAGTGGTTTTGATGTTGCCTCTGTGACTGCCTCCACAGCCTTGGGCAAATTACAGAGTGATAACACAACAATACAATTTATTTATGTAAGCTCCTATAAGTGATTTTTTCCAAGGATAACATGAGCATACTACCCACAATTACTCGATCTAATGTTTTGAAAAATCCACCCCTTAGTGAAAAAATTGCATTGTCTCTTATTGAGAAAAACCCTAGTTCCAATTATCGTCAAATAAACATTTTTTGGGAAATGGAATCATAGGAGAGGGGTGATCCTATCTGTAATTTGATGTCAGGAGTCCAAATCAATTGATGGTTCATCAATTTGAGTCCCAGTTAAATTTTTATGGTGAGTTGCAACTCACTTCCTGACGCCATTCATGGACATATTAAAAATTTGGTTTGAGGGCATACAATCCAAACCAAAAAACATAATTTATTTTTATAAGATTCTACAAGTTTTTTCTTCAAGGCCCACATGAGCATGCTACCCACAATCACTTGAGCCGGTGTTTTGAAAAATCAACCCTTAGTGCAAAAAATTGTATGGTCGCTTACTATGTAAAACCTTAGTTCCATAGATCATCAAATACAACATTTTTGAGAAATGGAATCACAAGAGTGTTTCCCCCATCTGCAATATGATGTTGGGATTCCAACACAATCAACAATTCATCGATCTAAGTCTTGATTAGTTTTTTATGGTGAGTTGTAACTTGCTTCCTGAAGACATTTAGGGACACATTGAGAATTTGGTCTAAGGACATAAAATATAAACTGAATAACATCATTGAGTTTCGTAAGCTCCTAAAAGTTTGTTTGGCCAAGGACGATGTGAGCACACTACCCACAATCTCCTAATATAATGTTTTGAAAAATCAACCCTTTAGTGAAAAAATGTATTGTCTCTTACTGAGCAAAATCCTAGTTCCAAAAAATGTCGAATAAAACATTTTTCAGGAAATGGAATCATAGGAGAGGGGTTACCCTAGCTGTAATTTGATGTTAGGAGTTTGATGCAATCAATATTTCATCTATCCAAGTCTCAGTTAGAGTTTTATGGTGAGTTGCAACTTACTTCTTGAACATATTTAGGGACACATTGAGAATTTGGTTCAGGGGCATAAAATCCAAACCGAGCATCATAATTAAGTTCTATAAGTTCATACAAGTGTTTTTTTCCAAGTCCCATGTAAGAACATTATCCATAATCGCCCAATCCAATGTTTTGAAAAATTAACCCTTGGAGCAAAAATTGTATTGTCTCTTACTAAGTGAAACCCTAGTCTAGAGATATTTGAATAAAACATTTTTTGGGAAATGGAATCATAGGACAGGGGTGTCCCTAGATATAATCTAATTTCATGAGTCCAACACAATAAAAGGTTCATCTATTTGAGTTTCTATTAGTTTTTTATGGTAAGTTGCAACTCGTTTCTTGAAGCCAATTAGGGACACATTAAGAATTTGGTTCGAGGGCATAAAATTCAAACCAAAAAACATAATTGAGTTCCATAATCTCTTGCAAGTGTGTTTGGAAAATACCAACGTGAGCACGCTACCCATAATCTTCTGATTCAATGTTTCAAAAAATCAACCGTTAGTGCAAAAATTGCATTATCTCTTATTGAGCAAAACCCTAGTTCCAAAGATCATAGAACAAATATTTTCTAGGAAATGGAATCACAGGAGAGGGGTGGCCCTAGTTGTGATCTGATGTCAAGAGTCCAATATGATTGATGGTTCATTGACATGAGTCCCAATTAGTGTTTAATAGTGAGTATCAACTCACTTCTTGAATACATTCAAGGACACACTAATAATTTTGTCTTGAGGCATAAAATCCAAACCAAGAAACATAATTGAGTTCTATAATATCTTTCAAGTTTGTTTGGCCAAAGGTTGACTTGAACAAACTACCCACAATCCCCTAATCTAGTGCTTTGAAAAATAAATCCCTTAGTGCAAAAATAGCCTTGTCTCTTACTGAGCAAAACCCTAGTTTCGAAGATTGTTGAATAAAACATTTTCTAGGAAATTGAATCATAGGAGAGGGGTTCCCCTAGTTGTAATCTGATGTCAATAGTCCAACAGAACTGACATTTCATTGATCGGAATCCCGATTAGATTTTTAAGGTGAGTTGCAACTCGTTTCCTAAATCCATTCAGGGACACATTGAGAATTTGGTTCAGGGGCATAAAATCCAAATCAAGAAGCATAATTAAGTTCTGAAAGTTCCTACAAGTGTTTTTTTCCAAGGCCCAAAGGAGAAGACTACCCATGATTTCTTGCTCCATTTTTTTTTAAAACCGACCCTTAGTGCAAAAATTCATTGTCTCTTACTGAGCAAAACCCTAGTTCATGAGATCATCAAATAAAACATTTTTCAAGTGATGGAATCATAGGATATGGCTGCCCCTAGCTATGATCTGATGTCATGAGTTCAATGCAATTAACAATTCATCGATCCAAGTCCCAACTAGAGTTTTATGGCAAGTTGCAACTTGTTTGTTGAAGTTATTTAGGGGCACAGTGAGAATTTGGTCCAGGGGCATAAAATCCAAATCAAGCAACATAATTGAGTTCTGTAAGATATTGAAAGTGTGTTTGTACAAGGCCCATGTTAGCATGCTACCCACAAAAATGTGAGCCAATGTTTTGAAAATTTGACCCTTAGTGCACAAATTACATTGTCTCTTAGTTAGCAAAACCCTAGTTCCATATATTGTCTAATAAAATGTTTTTCAACAAATGGAATCATAGGAGAGGGGTTCCCATAGATGTAATATGATGTCATGAGTCCAACACTATTGACTATTTTTTCGATCCCAGTCTCAGTTATAATTTTATGGTGATTTTCAACTTGCTTCCTGAAGCTATTCATGGACACATTGAAATTTTGGTTGGGGGGTATAAAATCTGAACTGAAAAACAAAATTAATTTTCATAAGATCCTACAACTGTGTTTATCTAAGACCTACGTGAGTACTCTATCCACAATTTCCAAAGCCAGTGTTTTGAAAAACCAACCCTTATTGAAAAATTGCATTGTCTCTTACTGAGCAAAACCCTAGTTCAGGAGATCGTCGAATGAAACATTTTCTTGGAAATGGAAGCATAGGAGAGGGATGCCCCTAGCTATAATCCAATGTCACAAGTCCAACACAATTCATGGTTCATCAATTCGATTCCTAGTTAGATATTTATGGTGAGTTTCAACTTGTTTCTTGAAGTCATTCAGGAACACATTGAGAATTCAGGCCAGGGGAATAAAATTGAAATTGAGCAACATAATTGAGTTCGTAATCTCCTGCACATGTTTGGCCAAGCCCAACTTGAGCATGCTATACACAATAACCTGGGCCGATGTCTTGAAAAATCAACCCCTTAGTGAAAAAATATGTGTGGGAGTGTATTTGGAGAATGGCCTCCTTTTGGAACTGTAGATAAACATGGATGGTTAGATCCACCTGCAAGAATTACAGTATAATGAAAATTGCTAATGATACACCTAAGACTATAAGGACACAAGTAAAATTATATTAGGATGGAACAACTTTGATGAGACATATAGGATGTTAAAATGACTCAATTAGGATGTTAATACAACATAATTAAGACACATGTGTGACACCTAGGATGCAAAAATAATATAAGTAGGATGTTCTAAAGACACTCGTAAAACATTGAGGAGACCTTAAGACCCCAGTAAGATGGAATTGTGATGCAAAATATGACCACAAGGACACTTAAGAGATAATAAATGTAATCTAAGGACACAAATGAGATGCTAAAATGACACTAATGTGGATGCTAAAATACTTATGAGGTTGCTAAAAGCATGCAATATTAATGAAAAGGATGCATAATACTCTTCATCCATTCTTTTGAAATGATCATTTTTAGCCTTATATCTTCACTTGAAGGATGATTTCAATCAACCTTTTTGTACTTACAAGTATGAATTGTACTTTGCATAGGGCTAGTTTTTGGGACCAAAGTTAAAATAATTGTGGTGATTTTGCATAAAGGTGGACATCCTCATTTTGTGCCAACCATTAAAACTAGGTTTTCCTCTAACTATGACTATGACTGAACAAAATTCAAATACAACCATTGAACATACAAGAAAAATAAGTCCTTATGGACGAAGTGGATTTGTGAGTGAGTGGCCTCTTATTTCTTCTAATCGCCTTGAGTATAGTTGCACTTAGCCATTACCCCATTGTTTTGTGCCAAATTGCCAATCATCAAAACTAGGTTTTCCTCTAACTATGACTACAACGAAACAAAATCCAAATGCAACCATTGCACATATAAGAAACACATTAGATTAGCAAACCAATTTCTAACTTGAAGCAAGATTGCAAAATGAAATCTAAAATTTCCATGTCATTTCAAATTTGGTATTTTACATACACCTTCATTCTTACTTTTTGAACAAAGAGGATTTTATGCTTATATGTATTATTCAATTTAATATGAATCAAATCACCTATTGCTCGATTCCAAAAGATATAAAAGAGAAACTAAGCAGTAAGAGAAAAACTTTGTACGTATGAATTTATGGTGCTTTTATGTCTCATTGAATAAAATTGAATGTTTACATTGAATGCATTTTTTTTAAAGAAAGTGTTGAAGGATCACTTTACCATTGCATGGAAACTTATGCCAAGTCAAGATTGAAGAGGGGAAATATTTCATTAATCTTATTGTAAAAGAATAAGCCATAAATCAATCATTCAATAGCACAATGGAGAAAACAAGGTACCATAGTAAATATAACGACAAATGCATTGCAATTTTCAACCCATAATTCTTATTTTATGTTGTTAAGGTATGCTTTATAAATCCAAATCTTTTTCTATGTGAGCTACCAATAATCAACACTTGATATAGTTTTAGAAACTTATGAAATCCATAGCTCAGTTATCTAAGTACAAAATGAGGTAAACAATATGTCGTTGGAAATATACTGAACACATATATAGCTTGAGTAAATTTCAATCTTATTTTCTAGTGCTAAAGAACAATAACTTTGTAACCATGACCTTGACAAGATGTGAAACTTGTGTAGGTCATAACTTATGCATATGAACTCAAAATTAGGAAAATAAGGGTTCATTGGAAACATTATGAAGAGCACTAAAATGTGGATGGATAGGGAAGGTGGAGTGGTGGGAATGAAGGAAAGGAGGGAGGTATTATAACCCTAATTTGCACCAAACATGCTTACCTGACATCAGGCCATCTAAGATTCCTTCTTTGCCAAAACAGTACTGAACAACTCTTCTTAAAAACCCTTTTTATAAAGGCCCACATGCCTTGCTCCATTATTGCATGCATGTACATGCTAGTTGACCCAAGACAACCCGCGTGTACCTATAAAAGCACGGAAAAAGGAAAGTTGTTGACGGAACACACAGCTTTGGGTAAGTTAACTAAACCTTTCGGCCATGCATGGCCGGTCATTCAACCAAATACCTAGCTCCTTCTAACCTATAAAAGAAGGGCTAGGGGTCCCATTTGAGAAGAGGAGAATCATAGTAAAGAAACTATACCCGATTAGGCATTCCCTTTGTCCCAAACTTTAGCCATCCTTGTGAAAAGAGAAATATAGAGCAAAGCAGTTGGAAGACAGTGGAAGAAGATCCCAAGACCAGGATCGAGGAGCAGTAGCCGACTTTATCATTGTAAGGTATCATTGTGAAGTTAATAAAAGAATTTCTTTTCCCGTCCCGCCATATGAGATTGTCATTATTGGAATATTGATTGTATGACTGATTAAATCTCTAATCCATTAGTTCATAGATCAAATGCATGTGGAGTTCTCTATTTGTCTTTAGTGAATGCAGGTCAGCATTGGGAGGAGAGTTGCAGTCAAAGAACGACCAAGTGCGAAAAGGGATCGACATCAAACATGAAAAATAAGGTACATCAACTTAATCTCTTGAGCCTTGTATTTACACATGAGTAATGGGGGTTTAGGCATGGGATGGTGGTAAAAAGTAAGAATCTTTAGGTCATTTCTGCATGCATGATAAAACCCTTAGTGCTAGTCCGTAGGAGGGATTTTCCACCCACAACAGAATTGGCAACCATACTGGGGATATCTAGGGTTTCTGGGAATATTTTGTTTTTCGGGTATTTAAAAAAAATTGGTTTCATTACTTGTTTTTAAAGATTCTACAAAAGTCTGAGCTAACAGAGATTCTGGTCTTCCATACTAGTTATCTTTGTTTCTTTGCTTGACTGCATATTTTTTTCAAGACCCACAGAGGTACACGTGACCTGTATAAGGTCTGCATGCATGTACCCGCGCCCTACCCTCACACAGCCCATGTGTACACGCTAGCTGAGGAAGTGTCAGTCGCGTGTATGATTTCAGAAAATTTCTTTTAGAGAGGCAATCATCCTCTCCCCTATCAGAAGTAATCCTTCTCAGGGGTTTTTTGGAACTCATTCTAGTCTCTGTTTTTTGCAGTTTTATAGCTTAGGTTTCACCTCAGATTGGTTTTATTCTATGAAATTTTCCTTCAATTGTTTTCTTTTTCTGTCAAAGTAAGTTTCTAAGTCTTCAAGAGATTCTGGTTCTCAATACCAGTAGTATTTTCCAGTGCTTGATTTCTTTTCGTTTCATTTTTTGAAGAGTTGTAGACGTACACGTGGCCTGCATAAGGTCTGCATGCGTGTACACGTGCTCCGACCTTACATTGCTCGCATGCACACGCTGGCTGTTGAATTGTCAGCAGCGTGCCTGTTGAGAATTGTTTTTTGGTTTAAGGAGAGGCAGTCATCCTTTCCTTGTCAAGAGTTATACCTCTCAGGGTTCTTGGTCTCTGTCATAGCAGTTTTAGCCTAAGTTGGATTCCAGCATAGCTTGCTTTTTCATTGAAAGATTTCTTGTGTTTCCTATCTTTTTAAACTTATTTTTAGCTTGAAATTTTAAGAAAAATGAGTTGGATTTTGAAAAAAAATTCCCCCTCATGGCCAGGGGGGGGCATGAATCGTGCATTCATCAGTTTCTTTTAGAATCTTTTTTTATTTCTGCTTTGATTGGAAGAAAATATAAAAAAAAAAATTAGTTTGTTAGATCTCTTTCTTTCCTGGCATTTTCTTTGCATTGTTATTTGAAAAAGAAAAAGAAATTAACATAGCGTTGTGTTTTCTTCTAATTTTAAAAGCATAAAAAAAAAGAAAAAGAAGAAGAAGAAATATAATCATGCTTTGCCAGTGTTCATGTAAGTTTCATCATTTTTTCGAAAGAGTCTTAACAACATCAGTTGCACTACCATACCCTTTTTGAGTAAATCAAGCTAGTAAAAAGAATGCTAATTAAAATTTACTAGACTTTATGTTTGTAGGGTCCATCAACTAGATTAGGCTAGAGCCTTGATTTAGGTTGGAGAGGAAACTCTTCAAGGCTATAAAAAAAACATACGAGTCTATGCTAAGGAGTGTAGAAGTCCAGTAACGTGGAAATTATCCAGGGCCCCCCTCTAACACAGGGGCTAAATACGAGGTCGCTTGAGGAAAGGTAGCGGAGATAACCCTCCAAAGCTAGACCAAGCATAGTGGGGAACACATATAGAGGACTTGTCTTGGGATTCCTTTGATCGCATTTTCCACGGAGCTTCATGGGTCTTGAATCTGTTTGAGGTCCTTAGTCGTCTTCCAAAACACTTGCTTTCGATACCCTTGATAGTTTTCGGGCTTGATACCCTTCTCATTGCGGTCCACCTGACTATCGACTGTACCCACCTGGTGATTGTTCACGAGCTGGCAACCTAGTTGCCTTTATTTTAGGGACTTACACAGGTGACCGTGGGGGTATACTGCAGTACCTAGGGAAAACATCGGGCCACGCTTTGTAGAGTATACTCAGAGGGTTCTTCCATATTCAATTTTCACTTGCACCGGTAAGTTGCTCTAGTGTTGGTTGGTGTAACTGTTCTTCCAACTAGTTAGTCATTTGCTTGATTTTCCTTTAGGAACTTTTAGTGTGTGCTCTGTGCTCCCTAGTTTTCCATAGTGAGTTAGTCAGTTGTGGCTTTGGGTATCTGACCTAGGGTGGTAGACCGCCAACTCCGTCAGTTGAGAGGAATTTTCAGTCTTCCACTTAGAAACGAGGAGCCGCCTCTTTATATGCGTTGTTTTCATAACACTGGTTCTTCAGAGTCAGTGTGTGAGAATTTTATGGATTTGAATGATCCCGCAAGGGGAGAACTTGTGCATAAGATCTTCATGGCTAAAGTTCCCGATGATACCAACCAAGGAGCCCCTTCACAAAGGGATTCTTGTGCTTTTCCCTTCTTCGGAAACGTTGGTGTCCCTTTGATGGCCACTTTGTACATTCCTGGGTTGAATGTGGGACTACCGGTTTGGTTGGGTACCATTCCAAATGTCTCGAATGCTCTTGACGCTTCTCAGTTAAGCACCTTAAGTCATGGGCACCCTGTTGATGTTTCTTCATTAGCAAAGTCTTCTCCTCCTCCTTCTCCCGCCTCTAGTGAAAGTATAGTTACTAGTAACCAGAAGTCTAAACGAAATAGAAAGAGGAAGAATAGGAAGAAGAAATCACCAACCTCTGCGAGTCATGTTGGAGATAGGTCGACAACCTCTGCAAGTCATGTTGAAGACCAACACCCAGCCTCTGTAAGTTATGTTGGGGGCACACACTCACCCTCTGCAAGTCATGCTTGGGGAAAAAGTCCAGTCACTACTAGTCATACTGGTAATAGGTCTATAGCCTCTGCAAGTCATGTTATTGACCCATCACTAACCTCTGCAAGTCATGTTGGAGATGTGCAACCAACCACTGCTAGTCATGTTGGGGGCATTAATTATGTTGAGAAACCTAGACGTATAGGACGTAAGCCTAAGTTCCCTTGTAAGCTTTGCAAGGGAGATCACCTTACTCATTTGTGCCCTGACATTCTAGAGGTACAAATATTGTGGTTCTTGTCTGCAAGCTCTTCTGATTCTGAGTCTTTTGAAGTTTCCTCGCAGTCTATGCAGCCATTGGTTGAGAAAGTGGTCATGTCGATGCAGTCATCGACTGATCCCACTCCTCTTTTGAGGGGTGAGGTGCCTTTAGACCATGTAGTCTCTCAGCCTATTCAGCCATTGGTTGAGAAAGTGGTCATGCCGATGCAGTTGTCGGCTGATCCCACTCCTCTTTTGGGGGGTGAGGTGCCTTTAGAACTGTAGTCTCGTAGCCTATTCATCCATTGGTTGCGAAATTGGTCATGCTGATGTAGTCATTGGCTGATCCCACTCCTCTTTTGTGGGGTGAGGTGCCTTTAGACCATGTAGTTCCACAGCCTATTCAACCATTGGTTGCAAAAGTGGTCATGCTAATGTAGTCATCGGATGATCCCACTCTTCTTTTGGGGAGTGACGTGTCTACCGACTATGTTTTTAACATTTTTGATTCAATACTTTCAGAAAAAGGGGGCATTCCGCTCGTTATGAGCACACCCCATCCAAGCCCTAGGATGGTTTCCTTTGATTGGAATGACCTTGTTGAGCCTCATCTTCCTTATGCCGCACCTTTTTAAATAAGGGTTGAAGTTAATTCAAAATTTTTTTATCAATGTATTGTGGATGAGGGAGCCTCTGCAAGTATTTTATCCTCCTCGGTTTGGAAAGTCTTGGGATCTCCCAAGCTTGTGTTTGCTTCGTATGAGTTGTTGGATTTTGATAGACATCCTAGTGAATAGTTGGGGATTCTTCCTTAGTTTCCTATCTCATTAGGTGGGAAGACTGTCCTTGTTGATGTTATAGTGGTGCAAGGCCCGTTAGATTTCAATATGCTTCTCGGGAGTGATTATGTATATGCTATGAATGTTGTAGTGTCTACGCTCTTCCGGGTGATGCATTTCCCTCACAATGGAAGCATTGTCACTATCGACTAGCTGACATCTGATAATCACCATCCTAATTCAACATTATTTCAGACTTCCCCTTTATATGTTCCTAGTGTTCGTGTAGACTCTACCTCGCCACGGGTTAATTATGTGGCATCTTATCCTTGATGTTCAATTGCTTCTGAGCAGGAACCTGTGAAATCATGTTGGCCTTCCTGAGACTTGGTCTCAGTAATTGATCCATTGGTTTATCCAATGGGGGCATGGGAGCCCTTGTTTCCCCCTCTTGGTCCAAGTAGGCTTGAGTATCCTTCCGAGTCTGATCTTATTGTTTGTATATCCTCAAGCCCTCGTGCTTGTGATTCTTTGCTGATAGACTCTGCCAGTCTTGGCCATAACCTCCATCGTCATATGGAGTATGGTCATTTTACTTCACCCTTTGGGACTGTAGACCCTCGTTTGCTTGATTTCTCAGATTTTGAATTGCCTTCAGATGAGGATATCCTTGAAGCCATGACTACGGTTTATATACCGAGGGAGGACTTACACCGTGGTTTGTGTTTTCTTCCCTTTTGGGAGACTTTCCAAGTTGACTATCAAAGAGACTCTTGGTCCGAGCTTAGCAACAGGCTCTACTTGAACTAGTTGCATACATGAGTCGTATCCCCCACGGGTCTTCTTTTAAGCCCTTTTCAGACCCTATAAACATGAAAAGATTGTTGAGCGATCTTGTTGCCTTTCACGCTCATTAAACTGAAATTTGAAGTCACGTCTATCCGACAGTAGTTTACCCCTTTTTTGGTCTAGATGGTCAGCTATACGAACAAAGGTATACTCTAGAGGCTTCAGATCCCTAGAAGAGTATTCTCAGGTATAATTTTAACCCTTTTTCGGGCTTGAGAGACTAAATTTACGAAAAAGGAACCCCCACAGAGTCCATAGTTAAGCTCTTTTCAGACTCCCTAAAATTGAAAAGATCGCCAAGTGACCTTATTCTTTCACACTCGTTAAAATGGTCCAAAAGAACATTCCTGATAGACTCCATAGTTAAGATTTTTTCAGACTCCTTAAAAATGAAAAAATGGCTGAGTGATCTTGTCTTTATCACACTCGTTAAAATGGTTTTGAATAGACGTCTTGTCGGTGCTAGTTTACCCCTTTTTCGAACTGACTAGACTACCTTCGAAAAAGATACCCCATTGGAGTCTCCTTTTACGTTTTCCAGACTCTCTAAATATGAAAAACCACTGATCTTACCTTCTCTAGGCTCATAAAACTTACATCGAAGGACGTTACCATTATGTGTCTTATTAATCACATTTACATACCTGTGTCTCTGGTCTAATGCTGGCTCCATGTTGCTCTCAACTAAACCATCTGAAGCATGCCTTATACGCAAGCCTTGTAGCACTTTGCCTCCGTGTCCTGACACCTTTGGCCCCAGGAGGGATTTTCCCTGAGTGTCCTTACTTTAAACATCAGTCTTGTCCTTGCGCCTCGAACTTGTATTTTTGCAACACTCATTCCTCCTTTGTAATGTAGCATTCTTTTATTCTTTTTCAAGCTTTCCAACATTATTGAAAAAGTCAAAAAAATCAAATATACCCCAAAAAGAGGAAGGGAAAAGTATTTTCTTTTTATTGGAAGCACAAGGCGTCGCCCTTGGATAAAGCACATTTGTCCATTTGTTCGTCAAACCCTGGGATTTCATATGACCTTAGGAAGTTGTTCCTGCTACATTGAGTTGTGTCCTCTTTCGTGTGGTTATTCTTCCAAACATATGGAGAGTTTGCGTCGCCTCCTACCTCGTGAACTTATGTCAATCCCATGTTGTTTGAGTCTCATCATTTGTCATGCTATTGTCCAAGGGAATTTTTTACCAAGCTTGAGTCGGCCCCTCTGCGGTTTGTCTCTTTCCCTCATGCCCGGCCATCCCGAAAGTCCAATCAAATCTTTGTTCGAAATCAATGAAGCCTTCAGTCTTATCATCAAGATTCTCTAGTCCATGACCGACAAGCCATCGAAGACCTCTGGGTAGTGAATTTGTACACTCATATTACACTCCTACCCGAGTTTTGAAAATTTTGAAGTTGTTGCTTGAGCTCTGAAGACCTCATCTCCAACCATCAGGCCTTATCAACTTCTAGAAGATGGATACTCTACATGTATATCTTTTTGATTTCGAGATGTAGCTCCGCTGTGTATTTCTCGTGGCTACACTTTATATAGTTATATGACATGGATCTACAACAGAGATGATTTTAAGGATGGAAATTTATTTTAAAATGTAGAAACCTTGGCGAATATTACTAATCCTTCATATGTCAACTATAAATGTTTGGCAATATTTTTTTTTAAATATTATTTTTTCTAAGTATTTTATATAGTTTTTATAAATTTTTGGCGATTTTTAAGGTAAAATAATTTTATCCAATAGAATTTGGGCAATTTTTTTAAAAAATAACGAATCTCATTTTTGGAAAAACCATGGAAAATTAGCCCATGAGCGAAATTTAGCCCCTAAAATCATCTATGAGATTCTACAGTGTATTTGATTGGTAGCCATGATTTTATTTCATCTCGAGCATGGGTATGCCCGCCTCGGTGAGACAATTATTATTTTGCAGAAGGCACCTCCCGATTTCTGGTCCCTCGGCTCACTTGTTTGGAACATTGGTGAAGATTGTTAATGTATTTCGGCCATCAGATGCTATTCTAACCTCACACATTAGGGGGCATCTGTTATAACCCTAATTTGCACCAAACATGTTTACCTGGCATCAGGACATCTTAGATTCCTTCTTTGCCAAAACACTACTGAACAACTCTTCTTTAAAAACCTTTTTATAAAGGCCCACGCACCCTGCTCCATTACTACACTCGTGTACACGCTAGCTGACCCAAGACAACCCGCATGTACCTACAAAATCATGGAAAAAGGAAAGTTGCTGACGGAACACACAACTTGGGGTAAGTTAACTAAACCTTTCGGCCATGCATGGCTGGTCATTCGACCAAATACCTAGCTCCTTATAACCTATAAAAGAAGGGGTAGGGGTCCCATTTGAGAAGAGGAGAATCATAGTAAAGAAATTATACTCGATTAAGCATTCCCTTTGTCCCAACCTTTAGCCATCCTTGTGCAAAGAGAAATATAGAGCAAAGCAGTTGGAAGACAGTGGAAGAAGAGCCCAGGACTAGGATCGAGGAACAGTAGCTGACTTTATCATTGTAAGGTATCATTTTGAAGTTAATAAAAGAATTGCTTTTCCCGTCCCGCCATATGAGATTGTCATTATTGGAATATTGATGGTATGATTGATTAAATATCTAACCTGTTAGTTCATAAATCAAATGCATGTGGAGTTCTTTGTTTGTCTTTAGTGAATGCAGGTCAGCATTGGGAGGAGAGTTGCAGTCAAAGAACAACCAAGTGCGAAAAGGGATCGACATCAAACACGAAAAATAAGGTACGTCAACTTAATCTCTTGAGCCTTGTATTTACACATGAGTAGTGGGGATTTAGGCATGGGACAATGGTAAAAAGTAATAATCTTTAGGTCATTTCTGCATGCATGATAAAACCCTTAGTTCTATTCTGTAGGAGGGATTTCCCACCCACAACAGGAGGACCCAAGGTGGAGGGAGTGAAAAGATGAAAGGGGAGGAGGAGAGGAGGTGAGGGATGTATAGAGGGTCGATGAGTAGGAGAGGGGGAGTGGTGGGCATGAATGAAAGGAGGTAAAATCAATCAAATGGTTGGGAGAGGATATGAGAAGAGAGGGAATGCGGATGGACATGGGAGGACAAGGGTGAGGGGGAAGAAGAGAGAGAGATAGGTGAGACGGAAGAGGTGGGCATGATGAATGGGGTGAGAGGGGAAAAGGGGGATGAGGTGAGAAGAGGTGAAGGATATATGGGTAGAAGAGGGGAAGTGGTGGGAATGAAGGATAGTAAGTATATATGGGGATATTAGTCAATAAAAAGTTACATGGTAGCAAGTGTAGACAAGGCTAGGGTTTGAGTAGAGATAGAGACAAAAGGGTAGAGGGGGATAGGGGTTGGATGGAGATAGGGGCCTAGTGGGGAAGTGGGCTATGGGTAGAGATTAGGAGCCATTTTTCCATTGCATGGAAACCTATGCCAAGACAATACTAAAGAATGGAAATATTGTATTATTCTTATTGCAAAAGAAAGTATTCCTATTTAATCAGTTAAATGAAGATAAATTATAAATTTACAAATTAGATATGTACACTTGGAGGCATTTTCACTCTTGTAGGGGGGCATTTTTTTTCATTGTAAGACACATTCACATGTGAAATAGAAAGAAATCATTAGCTTATGTTTTGTATTTCTAAATGCAACCCCAGGTCCTTCTTTTCAAAAATTATTGGGGAAGTGTTGAAAAAAACCATTGTTCTTATTGATGGGCCTTCATGTGCCTATGATTCTTTGGATAACCTGGGCACAATGAAGGACAATAGTGTTAGAATAATTCATTAACAACAATTATTATTCATTTATAAATGAATTAAAAATTTAACAAAAACAACAAACAACACATACCTTGAAATAGAACAGAAAATAACAAACAACCCACATACATGTCTACTTACCTATGGTCATTCAAGTAGACCATCAAGATCACTTCTAATACTCATGGTCTCCATTAAATTTTCATTCTCAAATTAAGGTAGGAATTATTGTACCTTTGATGAGTTATTCCTTGGCATTGTTTGTAGTTGGAGTTTTGTACCAACAACTAAGTTTGTATAATGGTATACAACTTCACCTGGTCTATAATATTGAATTTCATAACCACCTTTCTTTCATGTTATTTCATCATGTGTTATATATTCTCTTTTAATAATCATTGAACCAACAAAAAATTGAATTCCTTTAGAGTTTGATACTAGGACAATGAGGGTATGTTTTCCCTCTAAGCAACATGCCAACTAACAATTAGTGCCCCATTTCATTAACTTTTGGGGAAACCAATTCATATATGTGCCTTGAAATAAATGGAGTTCCAACACACGAGTTCACTAAATCAACAAAAAATACCACATTCATTCTATTAATCAAAATTAATAGAATATGCATTGAACCTAGTTTGTACGAGATCTTAGACGTGATCATAATTGTGAACTGGTGAAATATTTGATTGGTCCTCCTCCAAATGGGATAATTCAATAGTTATATGTTTTTCAATGGGGAGTGATACAAAATCCCATCTATCAATTCACTCTGTGGATTCACAATCGTCCCATTCACTACTACTACATAGACCACAGAAGCATGAAAATTTTATCGTTCATATTTCAACTATGGCATTTTCTGATGTTTGAATTGAATGAAATCCATGAGTGACCTAGATTATTTTCCATTCATATGTATGCTATTGATCTACATCGACCACCTCCAAAAAATATCTCTGCACATGTCATTTCCTTGTTGATTGGTCTTCTCTCCTTCTTGTTCCCTTTTCCATTACTGAACAACACCATTCAACAATAGATTTTGTGTCTCGAATGAGGGAATTAGTTGTGAACTCCATTTATTTCTTACATAATGCAATTTTAATGCATGTGCTTACTCCATCATTCTCCCATTCCCTGTGCCCATTCTTGAAATAGTTCCAAATATGTGGCGCCTTGTGTTTTTTGTGCAACATTTACAACCATTGAAATATATGGGAATTTTTGAACTTTCACACACAACCATATGACCAAATACAATGTCAATCTATCTATATATTATTATCCTTCAAGTGATTTTAGAAAAACCGAAAGTAATTATTTACATAAGCTAATTCGTGGCACCTATAATCACTTATGTAGAAGTGATACTCCAATATCATTCTTTTGTCTTTGCTACTATCTACCCCATGCCTATAAGCGATATGGACCATTATTTTAACCTACTCCAAGTGATAATATTCACTTTGAATCTCATTTTGTAGCTGAAGGGTGTAGTTCTAAGAAAAATCAACCATTGATAAGATAGTACTAATGGAAAATGTATCTTTGTACATTCTAAAATGTCCATCCTACCATCAAGCCACATGGACATGCTAAACATATTATTGGGTCTTTTCAAAGAAATCCTTGATGAATTCATAGAATCGTACTTTGTGGGATCATAATAAAGACATATATAAGTTCACTATTACAATAATTCCCGTTGTCACATTTCAAAGTGCAATTTCAAGGAAAATATACCATCTAGGTACGCATTACTAACTTGGGAAGTCACCAACTGTATCATTTTTATTTTATTCTCTCCCCCAATATCATATGTGACATATTTGAAGCTTTATAGGTCAACCTCCTTTCTCCCCAATTCATACTTATCGCTCACATGCATGCACTTGCTCAATCATGTCATTCGATGTCACCTAGGGCATGTCCTATCTAAGAAAGCTTTTTGATAATATGTACAACCCTTTGGCCTTGTACATATGATGCTATGAATAAAGTCTCTAGACGATGTTGATGGTATTATAATTGAGCATTCTTGCAAAATGGTGTTATGCAATACATGAAATGTATGTGTGTGTGTGTGAGAGAGAGAGAGATAATAATAATAACTATATTCAATGTGGTATCTACAACAAATTGTGTTATGTATTGTGTTTATTAAAACACACCAAGGCTCTCATCTCTTGAAAGATATTTGGCCCAAGTTAAGTGCACTATGCTCATTCATGAACATCTTATACAATTATGTTTGTGTCATGTCAAAAAAGTGTTGAATTTGGGGTTCGCAATCCTTAGAACCCCTTCTCAACTTCAGTACGTTTTTTTTGTTGGAAGAATACATAACGTTCTCATGCCAATTTTTTTTTATTAGTCCCATAATTACTCCAATTCATGTCATGTCAAAATGAGGTAGCTTACTAGTGAAGGCCCACAAATATTTTTGGCCACCTATGTCGAGGCTATCTTGTCTAATGGGATATTTTTGAAGGGTATTTACATTACATTTAATGAGATGAAATGATTTTTGAGAAAAATATGTTTTCTTTTGATCTTGCTAACAATTGATTGTGACGAGACACGTCGGGCTGCATTATGGTCTTGAGATGATTTTCTTACCAATTTTATGAAAAATTTCGATAAGGTTTCTAACAATATGATTACTTGTTTATGAACTTTTAACTATTTTAATGCCTAAAATTATTATAACAATAGTCAAAATCATATATTTTAACAAATACATAAATAACTGACATTTAGTTGCATCAAATTTTGGTTCAAAATATTCTTTAATACTTTTGTATGATTGATAATGAATAGATTGATTAAGTAACTTACCTTCAAGTGATGCTTGACCACTTTCATCCACTTGAATTCATTTAGGAGTTCTCTGACGCACACTGATCAGTCTAGGTAGGGACCAAGGATGTTTTTAAGGATGAATTTTTTTATTAAAACGTAGAAACTTGGGATAATCTTAATTGTCCTTAATATGCAAAATGTTAAATATTTGGCGATAGTTTTGTAAAAATATTCAAATTTCTAAGGATTTTATAGAGTTTCTATAAAATTTTAGCGATTTTTAAGGTAAAATGATTTTATTCTATGGAATCTGGGCAAATCAATTTTAGAAAAAAAAAAAAGAAGAAATTAGTGAATCTTTTTTGGGGAAAAACCATGGAAAATTAGCCCATTGGATAAATTTCGCCCCTAAAATCATCTATGGTAGGGACGATGGTGTCGTATTTTGGAATTCTTTACCTCTTTATTGTGGAGTTACAAACATAGGAGTTCTTACCCCTTGAATAAATTGAAGGTCGATTTTGGGAGGAGAGTGGACATGCTCATGGGTAGTTTCTAGAATATCTAACTATTGAACAAGAGGTTTCACCATAAGAACTTCTTCATTGGAGGGTTGTGCACTGGTTTCCTCTCTAATTTCATCCATAGTATAATCAAATCTAAACAAATCCATCGTCATCTACTTATCCACAACAACTTGTCTTGATGAAATAATTATTGGAGATTCACTAGAGGTCAAAACTAGATTGGTCTCTACTAAAATCCTATGCTTTGCTTTTGGTAATGGAGGAGAAACTGATCCAGGAGGATATTCACATTCGACAAATTCAAGTCGGTCCCATTTGCATCCAACATTGTCCAACCAACAAAGAGCTCACAAGGATTTTTCTGATGCATTTCGAATGAGGTTAATTGGACTTCATCTACTAGGGATATATCTTGTTGATGTTTCGGGGGAAAATGACGAAAACACAATGTAAAATCATTAATACTTGAGCTTGGTTCTCATAAATTAAGTATTTTTAATTATAAAATGAAATTATTTGGAGAAAAAGCTAAGAAGTCTTTTAGTTCCTAGATTCAACGAGAGTCTCATGGAGGGTTGATATCTTCATGGATGGTTGAGAGATCTTCTCAAACGAATCCTTTGAGATATGCTAGGATACTAATTTAGGGGATCTTGAGAGATTTTGTCTCCTAAAAATATTGAGGTATTTTTTAGGTGGAGACTTTATATAAACTCTTTTTGGAGGTCAAGAAGAGAGAACTCCTTTTTGGAGAGCTTGTTTTTGATTCATAAGTCTTTTGTAAAGGAGAGGATTCATTTTCCCTTTTGTGCAAGGAGAGAAGACAGGTTGAAAGCTTGTTGTAGAATCCATATGCCCTTTTAAAATTGAAGAATCAATAAAGCAGGTTCATGGATTTCATGAACCCGGAGACATATCCAGGGGGTCCAATGAACTCAGTTAACATATCGTTGTCCAAGTCTCTTGTTATGCTTGCATATTTATTGTTTTCTTCTATTGAATGTATCTAATTCATTAGTAAAGCAATATCTAAGGGTTATATTTTCTCATGTTTATTTGCAAACAAATGTCAGTAAAAGATCTTAGGTTGAAAATTTGGATGTAAGAAAATTCTCACCAAGTTTTTAGATCAAGTGGTATAAGAGTAGGTCTGACAATTTTGTAGATTGATCATTTAGGTTTTTGTGGTGAGAGATTTGTGTAGAAATTGTCGGAAGAACGTCGACAAACTATCAAAAAAACTGTGGTTCTTCCGACAATTTCTACACAAATTTTGTAGATTGTGAATATCATCATGGGCAAAGGATTGAAGCAAGCGAGACTTCAAGAGTTGGAAGAAATCAACCAATTCATTCGAGTAGAGAATGTAGGGCTCATAAGTCTTCTACAAGTTGTAGAATAAGAGAAGCAAGAGATTCAAGAGAAATATCAACTTCATGGAAAATTCCTTAATGGAATTATTGAAGAATTGCAGCTTGAATTGCAAGCCAAGAATTATCTTTTGGCTAAGTTGCAGCATAGTGAATGAATGGAGGACAAAGAGTCTTATACCATGGATGCACAAACCCAAACCGAGGTATGCATTGAGAGTATTTCTTCATGTTCTCTTTCATTTCAGTATGATAATAATGTTGGCATGAATATTCTCACTAAAATGGGATACAAAAGAGGTGGAATTGACATTAATGGCCAAGGAGTCACTCAACCATTATAGGTGGTACAAATACCACAATTTGCAGGTTTGGGTTATGGTAAGGAAGAGAATGAAGAATGCTCAAAGGTTGCTGAAGCAAAAACCATATCTTCACCATCAGATTCCAAGAAAGGAATCAAACCAACTAGTCCTCATCAGATCAAGGACAATTCAGGAAGGTATAAAATCCATTCAAATTCTTTTTTTGAATACAAGAAAAATGATTCCTACATTACATCTTCTAACTATGATGTAGCCAAGCATCAAACGAAGAAATTTTGGGTTAAGAAGATAGATGTGTCCAAGGGAAGTGAGACAAAGAACAAACCACACCTTCCAAGTCCTCTTGTCAGGAATGCATAGTTGAATGGAAAACGAAGGAATTTTTGCAGTTATTGCAACATCAATGGCCATTGGGAGAAGAAGTGTTGGAAGTTGCATCTCGAAATTGACCACAAATCAAGCAAGAAACTAGTGAAAAATCCTATGAGTAAGGAGGCTCCATCAACCATTAAAAAAACATGGTTACAAGAAGAAAGTCCTTGGTGTCGATTGGGTAAGTAGTTGATAATGTTTCTGCAAGTTTTATTCCATCTATTTGGAAAATTCTCGAGTTATATGGGGGAAAGTATCCATCTTTTGATGAAAAATGATCAAATTTTTCCTGACTTGAAATCGAAAATCAATGACACCAACGCGAAGTGCTCGACGAGACCTTTTTTTTGGAGCAAATTTCACCTCAAATGGACGTCGTATGAGGAAGATATCGCGATCTGAAGTTTTTTGAAAACAATAATCCCTTGGTAGTCCATACTGCTGACATCATCACTGACATGGAAGCACAATAGACTGCCATGTGGCATCCATACATCCATATAGGATGACATCAACATCATTATGTGGTACAAGGACATGTAGTCCCGTGGCAGGATTATGTCATCATTCGTACGATGACATGGAAATATGATGTCATCATCTGTACGGTGACATCATCATACATACGATGATGTGGAAAAATGACATCATCATCTGTATGATGACATGGTAGGATGATGTCAGCATCCGTACAGTGATGTCAACATCCCAGTTAGCAAGTGATGTGACACATGTGACGTCAACAGATGATGTAGTATTCCAGTCAGCTGCGACAACCAATGAAGGGTTGCCATGTGGCCCATTGAGGAGGTGCCACGTAGCACCTTCTAGAAGGTCAAAGTAGTTTGGAGAATTCTTCCAAATCTAGCGGTGTTATAGCAAGATTTGCCTCACCATTGCTATCTTGCACAGAGGGCCTTTTTCCATTTCCCTATGCAGACTTATCATCCCTTTTTGATGAATCCAGAGATAAAAATATACATTTTTCCACATATACGCTCCCTATCAATTATACAAGATGCATATACATAGGTTGCCCCACTACAGCCCGTGTATATCAGGATTTGTGCCAAAAAATACAAAATGAAGTCGGGTTTCCATGTCACGACAGAAGATCTCTGATCCTTGGCCTTCCACATATTGGAAAAATTCTGACTCGACCCTTCAGTTGCATTCTGAAGCCTATTAAAGCACAATTTCGAGCTATGGAAAAGATAAAGAAAGCATTCAACTTTGAGAGCAAAGTTACTCTGGAGAAATTACTTCATATTGAGTCTGCATCCCTTTGTCCCTCAAGTCTGAACACAGTGTTCAACCCCCAAGCTCTTTCCCTATTGTTGAGAGGACCTCATTGCCTCTTTCCTATGAGCTTGCCTTTGGTGGAGGATTGAAGTGGTGGAGACCCAGTTGGAAGGAACTTGGTTGATTGGTTTCGAACCATGCCAACACAGAAGTCTGTAATGTTGTCACTTCTGCTGATCAATTATTAATAGAAATAGTCCTTTCCCATCCTATTGGTATCTTGCAAATATATGATTATCCATGGGCATGTTTGTAATGTTTATTAATGGATTATGCTATCTGATGTTCTAACCCCTTTTATATCATCACTATGTACTTGATCTGCTTGTTTGTTGATAACTTCTTGCAGGTATAAAGCTTTGGGTCAAAGTGCTCAATGGTGGAACATCATCAAATGTTGGATCGAGGTAGGCCTCTTTCTTATGTTGCACATTAGTTTATATAGAATATGTTGGAATTGAGTTGATTTCTGTAGTCATACCTGTCTGTTGTGGTTTACCCTTGGCCATAGAGAGTTTTTCCCTTGTAGCAGAAATGCCGACGCCATTGGGGAAAGATCTTCCTTCTAAGGGTTGAAGTACTTTTTCTTCTTGCATTGCTCTTTTTCCTTTGTATTTCTTGTCGTATCACTACTTGATAGATTTTGTTCACTCTGAGTCTGAGTTTTTAGCCTTTTTCCCTTGCCTGGCCTTTTTTTAAAGCATATATGCCATTTTTCCCTTGACAATCACGTATACACGCTTGCTGTCTCACTGCAAGAAGCGTATATATGCTCTGTTCTCCTGAACAATCGCGTATACCACTTCCCCTTTCTTGTTTTCTTGGTTTAGTGTCTGTTGGGTGACATTTGAAGATTGCATATCCTTCTTAGGTCTCTATAGTGTCTGTTGAGATCATTTGGGATGACAAGAAACCTGTTTGGAGTTGAATTTTTGGGCGAAGTCTTTCTCTTTGTTTTCCATTTTTGATTTCTCCTTGTTATCTAGGCTGTTTGCTTGGATTCTTGGTATTCTGCTCAAGTTATTGCTTTTATACATAGTAGAATTTATATATCAGGTTGCTCATCAATCCATGCATTTTATTTTTAATATATTTGAAAATACAAAAAAAATAGGCATTTTGCATTGGTTGTCATTTTCGTCTTGGAATCTTTATCATTAGCTTAGCGCATTTAGTGAAAGATTGCATCTTACTTTTGAATTGCAGAGTTGAAATTGAAGACTGCATTGTTCTTATTAGCATATCATTCATTGAAAAGTTAAATATAGACTTTGCATTATTATTCATATTCTTTTTTTTTGCAGAGTCATAACATCATGAGTTTCTCTTCCATACCCTTTTGAGTAACCACGCTTCCATACCCTTTTGAGTAACCACGACCAATAAAATTTATGCTTTAAACTAAAATTGATTAGTCACGATTTTATTTTTTAGGGTGCACAAATTAGTCTAGGATTTAGTGCCTTAGAATAGGATTTTGTGAGTAAACTTCTCCAAGGAAATTAAATCAACATATGTGTCTGAGACAGGGAGTGGAGAAGTCCATTGTATAATTGGTAATATCAGGAGGCTCTACTCACACTAGAGTTAATCATGAGGTCGCACAAAGTTAGTTGAAGGGATAACCCCTGGATACTCACCTAGCATCAGATATATTTCTGTGGATTTATTCATATTTGGGGATCTTGCTAGTACCCATACCTCTATGAGAGGTGGTGCTTTCAAGGTTTCATACTTTGCTACCCTGCCCATGTGGTGATCCAGATTTACGACTACTCGCCTGTGCATTGGTTATACAATGGTTGATTAGTTTCTTGACTTAGGTATCTCATAGGTTACTTGCAGGGGTTATTCTGCTTGTATCTTGAGTTAGATAGGGGTTGGACAACACACAACCTTTATGGAGGATTACCTCTCCTGGGGGATCTAAATGATTGGTTGTTAAGCCCATGAGGGACCCTATAAATGATTATGTTACCTCCAAACTTTAGCAAGGAATCTCAAATCCCTCTTGGAAGAGACATACCTTCTTTAGTGAGGGAGGCCACTCAACCAGTTTAGCCCGTTTGCATGCATATTGGTTGTTTGAATTTTTGGTGTGCTCTTTGATTATTAGTTGACCATAGGATTTTGTGCTGAGTCTTTTTTATCATGGATAGTGGAGTTCCTTTTAATCTCTCGTTTACTGCTACCCCCCCCATGACGTTCATGGGGGAAAATTCATCCACTTTTTATAATGGTACGCAGAATTATGGTACTCAATCAACACCTTGGGTCTCTAACCATTTTTCACATGGTATGTCGGATATGTCTTCGCACTTACCATCCTTTGTGTCACCTCCTTATGCGAATACAAGTTTTGGGTCTGGGAGAATGATGCCTCCTTCTTATCCCTCTTCGTTTGGTGGGAGTCATATCCTTCAAACACCTCTTACACTAGGAGGTTGAAATCTTCCTTCCTACAAGTCCACTATGCGAGGAGTAAGTGCCCAACTTTGCAATCATTCTACTTATTACACTCCATCCACTCATCCTTCTTCCACCATGTCGGTTCATATGAACACTTTTCCCATGGTTGACCTCCATCTGTCCTCTATTTTTTCATCTGGGGGAAGTTATTTTTGTAGTATGGGAAACCCCCTTCATGAAGTTCCTTCATCTGGGGTCAACATATATCCTCACATGAGTAACCCTTGTCATGTCGCTTTCTCTTCGCAAGTGGCTTCCTCAGTGTCAATGCCCTTACAACCCTTTATGGATTAGTATGGAGGAGGATACTATCCTGGTGGATAGGGACAGGGTGTAAACTAGGATCCTTCCCGGCCTGCAATTTCTCAGAACCAATCTTTCCTTGGACCTTGGTCTCAAAAGCTGCAATTCACTACTGCCACAAGTCCAGTCACTGCATGTCATACTGGAATTATATCACCGACATCTTCTAGTCATGTTAGAGATTGGTCGACAACCACTGCGAGTCATGTTGAAGACCTGCAACTAGTCGTTGCAAGTCATGTTGGGGGCACATGTCGGGTCACTACTAGTCACACCACACATACATCACCAACCTCTGCTAGTCATGTTGGGGATCCATCACCAACCTCTGCTTGTCATGTTGGAGATTTTCTACGAGCCTCTGCAAGTCATGTTGGGAGCATGTCACCAACCACTGCAAGTCATGCTAGGGGCATTCATATGATTAAGAAGCCTAGATGTCTCGGATGTAAGCCTAGATTCCTTTGAAGGACTTGTGAAGGAAGTCACCTTACTTGTTTGTGTCCCGTTACTGCTGGGATACCAGAAGTGTGGGGCTCACCTAAGGGCCCTTCAGGTCCTGAGGCATCTATGGTTTCACAACACTATGTTCCTCCTTTGGTTGATACACTAGTCATGCCGATGGAATATTCGGCTAACACCCCTTTTCCTTTAGGGGTTGATGCATCCTTTGACCTTGTTGTCTCGCATCCCATTCAGTCAGTGGTCGTGTCGATGCAATATTCAACCGACACCTCTCCTATGTTCGGGGGTGATGTGTCTCTTGACCTTGTTGTCTCACATCTTGTTCAACCAATGATCATTGTAAATGTGTTGAACCTGCACATAATAGATCTAGCTAGAAAATACTACACACATTTGCAGAGAGAAATTGAGAAAGAAGAAGCAAGATAGAAAGAATGGAAGAATTCTCATTAACCATATTCCACACTCAAAGAGTGAATATATTACAATATATATATATATAGGATAAATGAGTAACTAATGAGCCATAGTGGTGGTCTAGATTGATCTGGACACACACCAACAGTTACAAGAGTAAACTGCCACCTATTCTAGTCTCTCAGGCAGTTACGGGAGTGAACTGCCACCTAGTTGAGTTAACTAGTCAACTAGTCTTCAGTTAACTGACTTAACAAAGAGTAGTGAGTTGGTGATGATCCCAATGTTTCATGGTGACAAAACCAATGCAACATCTAAACTCGACTGAACTAGTCAAACTGAAGTGTCAATTGAAAGAAAATATTCTCCAGGTGGAATATTCTCCCCTAAAATATAGGAGTCTGGATAACGAATAATTATGACTAATAAAAAAGGAATAACCTTAGGAAAAATAAATCCTAGGTGTGTGTGAAGTAACTCCAGCAATCGTGTCGATGCAATCTTCGACCAACAACATTCCTAATTTTTTGGGGTGATGCACCTCGTGATCTTGTTGTGTCGTATCCTATTCAACCAATGGTTGAGTAAGTGGTCGTATCAATGCAATATTCGATCGACCCCACTCTTCTCTTGACGAGTGACAAGTCTAAGGAAGCGGTCGCACCAATGCAATTTTTGGTCGATCTTGATCTAATGGTTCTAGTTCTATACCCTCTATGCCATGTCCTTCGCATTTCTATTACTTCACCTTCTGAACTAGAGAGAGTTTTACTCTTCCCGAGTTCTTTGCCTCCAAGTCTCAAAGAGATTCCCTTTGATTGGGGTGGTCTCGTGGGGTATCCAATGCCTATGCCTATGTCTTTTCTAGGAAGAGACATTATCTGATATTGCGCGGAGACGATAACCTCCGTTAGCACTTTTTCCTCCTCGACTTGGAGAGCTTTGGGTCTTCCCAAGATTGTGTCAGTTCATCGTAAGATACTGACATTCCACAGAAGGTCTGCACGGGAGCCTTGGCCTCCCCCATGAATTTGTTAGAATATAATGGATGTGCTCATTTTACCATTGACAATATCACTATTGTCACCCAACCATAGGTCGAAGCCACCCTCCGAGCACCTTAACCTTGACAGAGAATCACTCTGGAAGAAAACCCTAGGCTAGAGAGCCAAACAAAGGGTAGCGCTCCTTTCCCCAAGGTTAGCGCACCAACAAGAGATGATCAGATAGTCCAAACCCTAACCAAGAGAGAGTCCAAGCCAAACATGATCTGCTAGCTGCAACAACTGCAATGACAGCTCTCCTCCAAACCTGCACACAAAACTGGGCATTGCAGTGCACACAAGTGCTGCTCTGCAATTCTGAGATTGCTTGCCAGAATGAAGACTGGCCTCTTGCATTTATAATAATTCTAGCTAACTACCTGGGCCAAATTCTCATTCTG
Source organism: Picea engelmannii (assembly GCA_009831015.1). Lineage (NCBI taxonomy): Eukaryota > Viridiplantae > Streptophyta > Pinopsida > Pinales > Pinaceae > Picea > Picea engelmannii. The sequence continues at coordinate 62,367 of ML804173.1, read as the reverse complement.
GGTATCTGTCTATTCATTATATATTATTTCTTCTAGCCGACTTCTTCTCTTGGAGGCTAATAACCTAATACAAGTTATCTTCTTGAGACAACAAGTCTTCTAGGATTATTAGCCAACACATTAGGGTTTCTTCTTGCTTCCTGGAATATCCTATTCTCATCAGGTTTACACATGGAGGTAAATACCTCCCGCAACTACCATAATATCAACACTCCCTCCTAGTTAGGTAGGTATTACAGGTAATGTTCTTGAGCACAAACATACCATTCACCCGGTAGCATCAATATAGTTGTATAGACTGTCTCATGACTATGTCATGAGCACTATCAGTGTCATCATCTGCATCATCTCTCGAAACCATACTCTATCTGAGTAATCAGACATGATGCTCACTCCACAGAGTGCTACAAGAGTCATTCTTCTAATCTAGAAGATTAAATGTTCTGAACCATTCTCTGTCTGGGAAATCTATCTTCATCATTCATCTGGCTGATAATTATTTTCAACACTACTGATAGTCTTCAAGGCAATCAGAACAATATCATTCAATAGAACACAACTGTGTCTATCCATAGTAGTACACAACTACCATCAAGTGGTACATTACCACACCAAGTACCACACAGATACTTGATCAAATAGTGGAACACATCCACCACAGTAGTATACATCTACTATCTAGAGACATATGGTCTTCATAACAATCATTTGATATCAACCTGCACAGAAACAATGTTATGACATAAACTTAATTATCTGGGCCATTCTTCCACTCACATCTGTGAGATCTTGGAAGAGCATCTTCCCTCAGAAGATAAAACATCAATGATGATCTATCTAGACTATCCTTCTCAAGCAAGGAATAATAATTGTTTGGATTTCTGAGCCTGGACCATTCCCCACCCTAGGCCATTCCTCCGACACTAAACAAAGTGTAACCTGGAGAGAATGAGTCTGCCCTAAGGAATGTCTGTCCCTGATTGCTGAACTTGGACCATTCCCCACCCTGGGCCATTCCTCCGACACTAAACAAAGTGCAACCTGGAGAGAATGAATCTGCCCTAAGGAATGACTATCTGGACCATTTCCCATGTTAACCACAAGAGGAAATGTATGTCCTGCACCAACCTCCAAAATAGACCATTCCTCATGTTAACCACAATGAGAAATCGTTGTCTGGCGAGGCGGGCCAGTCTTCTTGAGTAACCCTCAAGAAGAGAGACTGCCCTAGAAAACTCCCCATGTTAACCATAATGGGAATTCACTGTCTATGGTACATCAGCAATCTGGACCATTTTCTGAACTGGAAAATGACTGTGCATCAGAAATCTCAATCTACTTTCCAAATTGGAAATAAACTGCTCATCTTGGACCATTTTTTGAACTGAAAAATGTTTGTCCATCAATCAATAATGCATCAGTTCTCCCTCCCAAACTAGGAGTCATCTCTTCCTTTTTCAATAAGGAAGTCATCTCCACGAGCTCCAACTTGAGTACACAAACTCTTTCATATTGAACATAAGCTTTATCAAAATGTCTGCTTATCTTCTCATCTACGGAGATATGTATTGGAGAACCACTTTCTCCTTTCTAGACTTCATCACGGATAATGTAATGCTTGATTTCAAATGTACTTTGGTCTGGGACACTGGTCTTCTTTGAAGGCTTCATGTAGCTCTGATCAATAAAGTATATCATTGTTGGAAAACTGGAACATATCCATGTGGCACTTCTTCTATCATCATGAGATCTGATCTTCTGAGTAATCATCTTGATACAATATCTTTGTTATAGAAAATATTCACTACGCTTCTTATGTGCACTAGAGGTTCTCCACCAAGTTATCTTATTCTATATGCATACAATGGTCTCTTTCTGGTATGCCTCAAAGTATTGAGGTTTCTCTTCATATGCTCTTTGTTCAATTACTCTGGAGAACATTCTTTACATTCATTTGATGTAGAACTCCGACCCATGGATATTGCAGATGATATAAAGACTCATGTAGAGGTATGTCTGGTTTACTGCAACAAGTAATCGTCATAGTATTCTCCCTCCATCTGGGAGAACCTCTAGTTCTAGATCTTCTAATGCTTGCATATATACACTGTTCTTCATCACAACTTTAAGTTCCTCTGCTTGATTGCTTTTAGTGAGTTCATATTAGGATGGTAATCTTGTGATTCTTATTGACTGGTTGTTCTGGCTTCTCTTTCTTTCTTTGAATCTTCATGTTCTTCCTAATGTTTTTCTTAGCCCTTGGGTCCATGGATTTTCTTATAGATTCCATTCCCTAAAGATTTCATTTCTTTCTTTCATCATAGAATCATGGATGTGGATGGACAACCAGGGATATTTTAAGGATTTTCTTCGAAGAAGTCTTCTTCTGCAGTTGAAATGAACACGTACTGTCTTTCATGGCTGCTACCGTGGATATATAATTCATCATATTCAATGGATCATAGGATGAGCTCCTTCCTAATCCTTGCTTCATGTATGAGTTCATATTGTTGGCGACGGAAGTCACTCCTGGATTGCTAGCAGGAGCAGAGCCCGATGCCCATCAGTTTTATGTCACGGTTTGTTTATAGATGGGGTGACCAAATGGAATCCAACTCAAAATGATATCATTTCAACTTCAAAACTAGGTCGGGCATGATAGGTGAGTGAGGTCTTATATAAACTTCAGACAGTGAGTTGTAGTAAAGGGTGAATAGGAAGGAGACTTATATGGGAAGAGTGCGAAGGTCTGTTACAAACGACAAGTTCCTAATAGACTGTAGAAGAAGGCATCCAAGCGCAAGGTCTTCTTTCACTTAAATACAGAAAACTAGAGAATACAATAATGCAACGATAAATCATTTATCATAACAGAACTGCAATAATTCGCACGACTCAGTCAATCATGAACTCTCTAAGCATGAGACGAAAATAAGATGGAGTGAGAAAAAATGTCTATCATAAAACAAGATATCTCAAATACAGATGCATATCCAACAAACTAGGATGTCTGTTGAACTTTACAGTAGGGAGCTCTGCTCTACCATCGATACTTACAAAGTCCAACAACTGAGTCTATATACTCAAGAAAATTCACCTCACAGAGGCGCACCCAATCATCCAAGGCTTGGTGTCTTTTCAGTCAAACTCGTATTGAAATCCTTCTTCAACCACCACCTTAATTGCGCATGGCTCCTGTAAGGAAGGTAGCTGAGCCATTAAGTGTTGGGCTAACGTGCGCATACTTCTCTGTCGAGTTGAAGACTTTGGCATGGCGTTTTTGAAGAACTGGGTACACAGGACCCTCTCGAGCAGACCGCTTGCCAGACCTTCCATACCTTATACTTAATGCATGAGGAGAGGTTTCACCCACCCCTTCTCACCTTTATTTACTCCAAGCGAAGGTTGGGAGCGGGATCGTATCGGATGGTACCTGGAGATCGAGACGATTCTTTCAGCAACTGGACTCGACGCCTCTAGACCCTTTTAGCACAACTCCTTTCTTTCCCAAGTGACTATGGGCTGTGACCCCACACTTATTCCCAAAGCGCTTTCGACATTCGTGAATGGAAAGATTTAATCCTTGATCTTCAAAGTTGCGAGGGGCGAGGAGGCGAGGAGCCTAATCGCGCACCACGTGTTCCTCTAGATGGACGACTGAGATCTTCTCGGCAATACTGTGGGCCCAAGTCCTGCATGTCCTTGGCACTTCACGTCTCGTGGCTGGGAGGAGACTGGCCTTCAATCTTCAAAGCTACGAGGGGCGAGGAGGCGAGGAGCCTAATCGCACACCACGTGTCCCTCTGGATGGACGACTGAGATCTTCTCGACAATACTATGGGCCCAAGCCCTGGATGCCCTCGGCACTTCACGTCTCGCGGCTAGGGGGAGCTAGTCCTTATGTTTCAAAGTCATGATGGGCGAAAAGGAGAGGAGCCTATGCAAGATACCAGATATATAAAATATGCAGAACATGAACGAAATGCTAGAAATAACAGAATAACAGTAAAATATCCAGCATAATCTTCACAATACACAA
>ML804173.1:13740-52918 GCA_009831015.1 Picea engelmannii | reverse complement strand
GGAAGATCCTTCTAGAAGCAGAAGCTTCTATTAGGTCTTCTTACATCCGCCTAATTCTCTTTTATTGAAAGGTCTTATTAATATTGACCTTTATTACATCCGAATACATTAATCTACCCATGTGCGGGTTAGGACCTTAACAGCCTAATCGCGCACCAACTGTCCCTCTGGATGGACGGCTGAGATCTTCTTGGCAATACTGTGTAGCTCTTTTTACTGTCAGTGCCTTCCACACGTAACCGTCGGCTAAGTCTTAAGTGATGGCGCCTCTCGCAACTCACAACCTCGCGCAACCAAAGGATATGGTCCACCCTCCGAACACATGAACCTCGAGTTCAAGAAATGAACCCATGCATCACTGATCGCGATCAACGACCCTCGCTACTTCACGAGTTCTCCATGGAGACTTCTGTCCATTCTCCTCTTTGAAAACTTCTGCGCTATACTTGGCGTGACTCGACTGAGTGAAATTACCCACTGACCGTTGATCTGCTTGGCAAAATAGACCTTGGATGATGTCGATGACACTTTGCCCGCTCGCTTGACCTGCTACTTGGAAAAAGCAGGGATTCTCCCCTGCTACGCTTAAGCATTTCGTGCAACTTGCAAACCCGAATGATCTCGAACTCATGACAAGAATTATCGCTAACATTAGGCTCAATGGGGGATAGAGTCGTCCCTGTGATGCTCTAAGAACTCCTTCTGCAGCTTCAGTGCCTTGCTATTGGGCTATGGAGTCACTTATTAAGCCGAAAACATACAAAAAGAAACCAAACAAAGAACTAAAAGACAATATTTACAAACAGAGGAGCCATCTAAGGCTCAAATAAAACACTTTTTTAGAAAATGCCCATTCACTGGGCTGTTGAAAACCTCTTCACCCTCCAGATCCTGCAACCCATATGTGTTGTTGGAGAAAATCTCTAAGATTTTAAAGGGGCCGATCCAGAGGGCGTCGAACTTGCTGTGCTTGCCTTTATCCTGTCTGGGTGCATCCCACTTAAATACCAAGTCCCCGAACTTGAACTTTTTTTTCCTGACCTTTCTATCAAAAGTCTGTTTGATTTTCTGCTGATGACTGTAAGCTGCATCCCTTGCTTGTTCTCTGCTCTGCTGCACTTCCACTATCTGATGAATTCTTCTGATCATATGATCTGGTTCTCCCTCATAGTCTTGAAATAACTTCACCACAGGTAAGGTGAGCTGGGTAGGGAAAACCACCTCTGTTCCGTAGACTAGCTGAAACGGCGAGGTGCCCAAGGACTTCTTCGTCGTGACACAATCGACCCACAAAGAAAATTTCAACTTTGAATCCCAGGCTCTTTTGTTATCCTCTAATAATCTTTTGATGATATTTATCTGGATTTTGTTAGAGGATTCCGCTAAACCATTGCCCTGGGGATAGTAGGGGGTGGAGTGAACTAGCGAGATATGGAATTGATCACAGAACTTAATTAAAGGTTCAGATTTGAAATAAGCAACATTATCGGTGATGATTCTGCTGGGACAGCCAAATCGAGCTATGATATCCTCCAGGAAGTTGATAATTACTTTGTCTGATGTGCTTCTGGTGGGGACAACTTCTATCCACTTAGTGAAATAATCTATTGCAGTCAGGATCCATCTGTGCTGACCACTTGAGGGAGGATGAATCTCTCCGATGAAGTCCAACCCCCACTGCTGAAAAGGTGCCGAAGCTACTATGGGTTTCAATGGCAGAGATTTGAGTTGTTTCTTTCCTGAGAACTTTTGACATTTGGTGCAAGCTCTGATCTCCCTGCAAACATCGGGGAACAAAGTGGGCCAATAATACCCAGCTCAGAGTATCTTGTGGGCTTTGGTCTTCCAGAAATGATGACCTCTACAAAGGCCGCTATGAAAATCAAACGTAACCCTCTGGGCCTCCTGCGGGTCCAGGCATCTCAGAAATACCCCTAGAGGGTCTTTCCAGTACAAGCTTTGGTCAATGAGGCAATACCTGACCGCCTTGAGCTTAAGAGTCCTCGCTTTACTTTTTCCCATTCCATCGGGGGGCTTCAACTCCTGCAAAAAATACAGAATGTCACGATACCAGGCACATTCTACCAGCAATAAGCCATCTTGAGAGCCCTGGCTAGGCGATTCGACTTGCTGGGATCCTAGGCGAGATTTGATGAAACTAACTCCCAAGGCTTCACAGTTGGATTCAACCAGTAGCTTGGCTAAACCTTGCCCCTTAACCAACTTGGTGGGCTTGATCTCTAGATCAAATTCTAGGATCTTAGCGATCCATCGGCCTCTTTTCCCATCTACTTCGGGATACACAAGGATGTCCTTCACGGAAGTTGAAGGAACATATGTTGTTACTTTTGAATGCAAGACATAGAATCTGAAAGCTTTAAGAGCTTTCACTAAGGCATAGGCCTGCTTCTCCATGATTTTATATCTGCTCTCTGCATCCCTTAACACCCTGCTGAAGAAAGCGACAGGCTGCTCATGTCCTTCCTCATTTTTCTGCAATAAGACCGCCGCCACTGTATCAAAAGAAGCAAAGGAGAAAATTTGCAACTCCTTGGAATAGTCAGGACTGATAAGCACAGGTGTCTTAGTCAATGCCTTTTTTATTTGGTCAAAAGATGCCCGGGGCTCAGCGGTCCATCTCACTTCGTTTCCCTTTCTGAGCATTGTTGTGATGTGTTTTACCAGTTCAGCAAAATTTGAGACGAATCTCCTCAGGAATTTAATCTTTCCTAGAAATGCCTGGACCTATTTCTTAGACCTGGGAAGTGAAAGGGTCTGAATTTCTTCTACCCTGCTAGGATCAATCCTCACTCCCTCTACTGACACTATATGGCCTAATAACTTCCCCTCCTTCATAGCAAACAAAAATTTCTTGGGGTTCAGGGATAGATCGAATCTCCGACACTTCGAGAAAACTCTCCTTAAGTGGCAGAGGTGCTCCTTATCAGACCTGGAGAAAACCGTGATGTCATCTAGGTAGATCACTATGAACTGGTCTTTTTCCCCGATGAAGGCTATATCCATGGCCCGCTGAAATGTTGCTCCTGCATTCATCAACCCACATGGCATTTTGGCATACATGAATGTGCCCCAAGGAGTGGTGAAGGTTGTCTTCTCCCTTTCCTCAAGCATGACCGATATCTGATTATAGCCAGAAAACCCATCGATCATGGATATCCTGGAGGCACCAATTACCCTCTGCAGTATGTGCTCCATCTTAGGTAGGGGGTAATTCTCTTTCTTTGAGCTTCTGTTGAGATTCCTGAAATCAACATAGAGTCTGATTTCTCCACTCTTTTTTCTTACTGGGACCAAATTGGCCACCCATTCAGAATATCTCAAGGGGACAATAATTTGGGCATCTAACAATTTCTTCACTTCTTTCTCCATGACAGGTAGCAACATGGGATTTATCTATCTCAACTTCTGTCTAAACGGTTTAGCCTCTTCCTTTAGTGGGATCTTGTTCTCAATGACAGATATGTCATAGGTTTTGAGGTCTTCATACGTCCATGCAAACACATCAACAAACTCTTTTAGCAGCTCAGTATATTCGACCTTCTGTTCTCTAGTCAAACTGCTTGACAATTTGATGAACCTGGGCTCCTCCTGTGAACCAATGTTGCATTCGGTTGTATCGACATCTTCACTTGATACCTTGCCCTTTACTGGCACATCATTCTCATCGAACAATCTTTCTAACAGGACTAGTCCCCTCAGAATGTGATTGCTAGGTAGCTGAATAATCTGATGGTTCACAATTTTATTTAGAAACACCTTAGGGTGAGGGTTTTCCTCTGTATCAGGATCCCGATCAATGTGCAATGCAGAAAATTCATCAACAGATTGGAGAAATCTTTCGATTTCCAGATCATCTTCGAATACTTTCCAATGCTTGACATTGTCCGGCACCGAGGGCCTATATCTTAGATCAACATCATTTTTTACCATAGGCGGCAGAGGAAATTTGAGCAAACTAGATGAAACAACTAAAGAATCAGCCAAAGTATTTTCTCCCCTCGGAATGAAAGAAATGTTAAAAGCCAAGAAGAAATTATCAATAAGGTCCCACACTTCATTCTGATAATTTATGAGTCAGGGATTATGGGCACGATAAGCATTCCTTACCTGCTGAATAATCAACTTAGCATCTCCGAATATTGCTATTTCTTCAATTCCCATTTCCTTTGCGGCCCTCGTACCTAGAACAAGGGCTTCATACTCTGCCATGTTGTTGGTGGCTTTGAATTCCAGCTTGTATGACAGGGACATGACTTCCTGATAGGGTGATATGAAAACCACTCCAGTGCTAGCGCCTTCGCTAGAAGAAGCTCCGTAAAAAAACATCTTCCACATAGGGGAGCTTTGAGGGAAAATCGGATGATCAGGGCTGGGATGTTTTTTGATTAGTAAAGAGCTTTCAGGGGTATCGGTAAGCTGCAGCAAACTAGACCCCAAGTCGGTGTCAAGTGAAAATATGGGGTGATTGGTAGGGTCTGATTCATCACTGACAATATAGGCCAGTTGGGATTCTCTGTATAATCTCCTTTGTTCCCCTCTGAAGATTGGGATGGTGGCATACGTGAGATCCATCTGTAGTGTCCCTCCCAGTTTTTTGATCCATGATCTAGACAACAGCATACCAAACTTGGGAGGAACATCAGCTACCACAATGTCCATGACCACACTCTTCATGGGTAGTTGAAACAGAGAAACCACCAGGTCCTTGATGACTCCCAGACATTGCACCCTCCTTGAATCAAAAGAGTATAAATCATGATAGGCCCTAGTCACTTCTAGTCCCAACTCTTCCATTACTATTTTGGGCATAAGGTTATGGGAAGCCCCTGAGTCCATGAGGCAGTTATGCAACACTTTATCATGTATATTCAGGGAAGTGTAGAAGGGAGGGGATGAATCATCTCTATCCTCTACCATGGGCCCTAAGACAACTGTTGGCTTTTCGTCTTGGAGGTTTATGGAGTCTGTGGGAAGGCATGAGGCTTCAGACTGTAAAAGCTCAGAGAAGCGTTTTTTAAATTCTCCATGTTTAATTAGCTCGGAGAGGGGCACAAGGATTCTGATCTTTTGAATCTCATGCTCAAAATTAAAAGAAGATGCAGGCTTGGGAATCTCTCTTATTTCAGGGGCATGATCGTGGACAATGGGAGAGAGGGGTTGATCCTTCTTACCTCTGTGACCATCTGCTACTTCATTAGCAGGTCTCTCTATTCTAGTGGACTGCTCAGGAATATCAGGTGTTGTTGTCTTTATGTCAGACCTCAAGCTATACCTGCCTCGGCTGCCGCTAGCCTTGTCTCCCTTGCTCAGCTCATTTAGCTGACTGTCCATGAGAGACTCCTCGTATGAAGATTGAGTGAGATGAGGAAAAGGAGGAGTGTCTCTGAAGCAATGGATTTTAGGATCGAGCTCATCTATCTCCTCATCTCCCCCCTCGGTCACAAAATTGTTTTGAAAAGGGGCTTGAATCTTCTGGTCTTCTCTGTGTCTTCCCTTCTCTCTTTTCACATTCGTGGGAATAAAATTGTTTGGCCTCCTGAAACCCCCATTGTTTTTGGCGTTCGGAGGTCCCTTGTATGCTTTCCTCCCTTCCACCCTCATTTTCTCCATCTCTGCAGACAGAGACTTCACCATCTTAGTCAGTTCATCCACTTGAGGGTGAGGCACCAATGATCCAGAAGTTGAGGCTTCCGACCTTCCTTTTCTCCTTTCTGCGTCAGTTTTGTTCCTCAGTTTGTCAGTTGCGAACACATTGGATTCCACTTCTATGGTTGCTTCTTTCATTTGAGCTAAGGAGGTGGCTCTTCTTTCTCTCAACAAAAGGCAGAAATCAGGGCCAAACACGCTAGCGTGCGAAATCTTAGCTGAGGCTTCTGAAGGCTTTATCTCAGCAGGAATTTTATTATACATCTTATTGAATCTTTTGGAGAAGTTAGAGACAGATTCTCCCTACATCTTCTTCAAAGACCCGAACTCTGTCATGTAATACATGAAATCCTTCCTGTCTCCCCACTGCCTCAAGAAAGAACTATCTAGGGCTTCGATCCCAGCCATAGATCCGGGGGCCAATCCCCTAAACCACTTCCTCACCTCACCATCCAAGATCTGGATGAAGACTCTCATCCAGACATATTCATTTTCGATGTTCAGGTTGTCTGCATAACTGTAGAAAGCAACCAGATGCTCTTCAGCAATTATGTCTCCTTCCCCAGTGAACTTGGGCATGTATTTCAAGTAATCCCTAGCAGGAAGAGGATTGATGGGATTAGGTAAGATAAAGGGAACATACCTAGCAACAACTATGGCGTCGATTCTATTCAAAGGGGGATTAGCACCAGCCATAGGAATATTAGGTGGAGGAGAATTTGGAGGAGAAGGAGTTTGCGATGGGGCTACTGGGAATGAGTCCCGAAGTGGAGTGGGAAACAAAAGGGGATTTGAGGAAAAGGCTAATGAGCTCAAGTCAGTGGGTGCTCCTCTTTGTGCAGGAGTGGGGAAATTATCTATAGTCCCAGGTCTATGCCAAGGTACAACTTCATAGGAGAGGGGAGTGACAAGGATTTCTCCCTCCAATCCTAGGTCAGGAGGGGAAAACTCAACATGAACACTCCCGAAATTTAGAAAATGGGAAAATTCAGAAAACAGTCTGCTGGGAAGATGAGGAGAAGAAAATGGAGTTTCTACAGAAGGAGATAGTGGATTACCTGGTTCAATGGTGGAATTTTCTCCTTCAGAGGCCTTTCCTTTTCTGAAAATCACCTCTGAATCAGCTACAGGTGTAGCTAGGGGCAGTTGTGGATGTGACCGCGTGTGTCTGCCTCTGGAAGCCACAACTAAAACAACAGGTTCGATCCAGTGGAGTTGTCACAATGGAGTCGCCAGGTGCACAGTAGAAATCTTCAAAGGCTCTGATACCTGATGCACCTTCAGAATCAGAGGCTCAATGTCGTTCAATCCCGGGGAAAATTTTCAACTTCGTCCCCGGCAACGGCGCCAGAAATGTTGGCGACGGAAGTCACTTATGGATTGCTAGTAGGAGCAGATCCCGATGCCCATCAATTTTATGTCACGGTTTGTTTATAGATGGGGTGACCGAATGGAAGCCAACTCAAAACGATATCATTTCAACTTCAAAACTAGGCCAGGCATGCATAGGTGAGTGGGGTATTATATAAACTTTAGACAGTGAGTTATAGTAAAGGGTGAACAAGTGGGAGACTTATATGGGAAGAGTACGAAGGTCTGTTACAAACAACAGGTTCCTAACAGATTGTAGAAGAAGGCATCCAAGCGCAAGGTCTTCTTGCACTTAAATACAGAAAACCAGAGAATACAATAATGCAACGATAAATCATTTATCATAACAGAACTGCAATAATTCGCGTGACTCAGTCAATCACGAACTCTCTAAGCATGAGACGAAAATAAGATGGAGCGAGAAAAATTGTCTGTCATAAAACAAGATATCTCAAATACAGATGCATATCCAACAAACTAGGATGTCTGTTGAACTTTACAGTAGGGAGCTCTGCTCTACCATCGATACTTACAAATTCCAACAACTGAGTCTATATACTCAAGAAAATTCACCTCACAGAGGCACACCCAGTCATCCAAGGCTTGGTGTCTTTTCAGTCAAACTCATACTAAAATCCTTCTTCAAGCACCACCTTAACTGCGCATGGCTCCTGTAAGGAAGGTAGCTAAGCCATTAAGTGTTGGGCTAACGTGCGCAGACTTCTCTGTCTATTTGAAGACTTTGGCATGGCGTTTTTGAAGAAATAGGTACACAGGACCCTCTCGAGCGGACCGCTTGCCAGACCTTCCATACCTTATACTTAATGCATGAGGAGAGATTTCACCCACCCCTTCTTGCCTTTATTTACTCCAAGCGAAGGCCGAGAGCGGGATCGTATCGGATGGTACCTGGAGATCGATACGATCCTTTTGGTGACTGGACTCGGTGCCTCTAGACCCTTTTAGCACAACTCCTTTCTTTCCCAAGCGACTATGGGCTGTGACCCCGTGCTTATTCCCAAAATGAATGGAAAGAGTTAATCCTCGATCTTCAAAGTTGCGAGGGGCGAGGAGGCGAGGAGCCTAATCGCGCACCACGTGTCCCTCTAGATGGACGGCTGAGATCTTCTCGGCAATACTGTGGGCCCAAGTCCTATATATCCTCGGCACTTTGCGTCTCGCGGCTGGGAGGAGGCTAGCCCTCGATCTTCAAAGCTGCGAGGGGCGAGGAGCCGAGGAGCCTAATCGCGCACCACGTGTCCCTCTGGATGGACGACTGAGATATTCTTGGCAATACTATGGGCCCAAGCCCTGGATGTCCTCGGCACTTCGCATCTCGCGGCTGGGAGGAGCTAGTCCTTATGTTTCAAAGTCGTGATGGGCGAAAAGGCGAGGAGCCTAATCGTGCATCAAGTGTCCCTCTGGATGGATGGCTGAGATCTTCTTGGCAATACTGTGTAGCTCTTTTTACTGCCGATGCCTTCCACACATAACTGTCGGCTAAGGCTTAAGTGCTAGCGCCTCTCGCAACTCGCGACCTCGTGCAACCAAAGGATATGGTCCACCCTCCGAACACACAAACCCCAAGTTCAAGAAATGAACCCACGCATCACTGATTGCGATCAACGACCCTCTCTACTTCGCGAGTTCTCCACGGAGACTTCTGTCCGTTCTCCTCTTTGAAAACTTCTATGCTATACTTGGCGTGACTCGGCTGAGTGCAATTACCCACTGACCGTTGATCTGCTTCACAAAATAGACCTTGGATGTTGTCGACCACACTTTGCCCGCTCGCTTGACCTGCTACTTGGAAAAAGTAGGGATTCTCCCCTGCTGTGCTTAAGCATTTCATGCAACTTGCAGACCCGAATGCTCTCGAACTCATGACAAGAATTATCATTAACACATATAATAGACTCCCTCCATCTAACAGAGTCCGTGCTTCCATATGCATCCTTATTGTCTTCTGCAATATATAATCGACTTCTTCTATCTAACAGAGTCCATGCTTCTGTCTTATTTTCTTCTGCAGAACGTCATAAGTCTTTCTCCAATTTCCTCTTGATTGTTGACTTCTTTCTGTCTTTGCTTCTTCTAAGTCTCTTCATGATTGATTCTAATTTCGCTTATCTTATAATAGCTTCCACATGCTTTGTTTGATGTATTTCATCCTTTCATGTGTATTCTCTAACTTGTATAATGATAGCAATTCTTATCTTCTTGTTCTTCCATAGGTTTAGTTCTTCCTGGAACACATTATCTTCCAAGAGATAGATATACAAGATATGTATAGAGACGATGCAAACAAGATATGTACAAGAACTAAGAAGAGTATTGTTACCTTCAGAAGAAGAAATCTCTTTCATTCTGCTTAGTCTTCTTTGTAGGTTCATTTTCTTCGGCAACTGATGCTTCATATTTCTCCTTCCTTTTCTTTATCTCGGGACAATGATTCTTGTAGTGACCATACATTCGACAGTTGAAGAATTGTATTTCTAAAATCTCTTTCTCTTGATTTGGCTTCCTCCTTGAACCAAGCTTTCTTTTGTTCCTGAAATTCTTGAATCTTGCTATGAAGGCTTGATCATTGTACTTATTTTGGGGTTTTTCTTTTGCACTGATCTTGGATTCTTCTTGAGAACAACAAGTCCAAAGTTCTTCAAATGTAGGATACTCCTTCCTTGTGTTCATGCTTGCGGAAAATGCATCTCATGTCTTGGGAATACCATTGAGTACTATGTTTACCAATTCCTTCTCTGAAATGATCTCTTAACTAAGATATCCTCACAAAGTATGATGTTATGTTGTTGTCATCATCCATATTCATGTCACAGAGCTCATTCTTAAGACTCATTACTTGTCCAATGTTTTTGAATGAGAAGAGGTTTGTTAGGGAATCGTACATCTTCTTTGATGAGTCAAGATGGGATATGTACGGTATCAAGTGGTCGTTTATAGAGTCCACTATGATACTCATGGCATGGATGTCACCGTCTTTGAACTTCTCCATAACTACAACATTCTACAGTTCCTTCTCTTTTACTTCTTCAAACTCTGGTTCCATGATCTTTCCTTTCACGATATCCAACACTTTATTCTTGGCAAGGATGAGGTCAATCCTTTTCTTCCATGCTCTAAAGTTAGAAGCTCCATCTAACTTGTTTTCTGACTTCATAGAGCAGGTCATGGCTTCTTTGACTTGGTCAACCCTAGATTTGACCAAAAACTCAAACTTAACGTCTTGTCTTGCTGAGAGTACCAGAAGATGCGCTAGTCTAGGGCACACTGATCTATCCGGAAATTAGGTCAATCCCTTCACTTAAGGTGCCTCAACGAGAGGATTAGGTTTTCTGCAACTGCACCTGCTAGTAACCCTAGCGACAGTGCTTTGGTGACTGCTCCTACTAGAAACCCTAGTGACAGTTCTTCAACGAGATTAATATCCTTCTGGCTATGTTTCCTTCCAACGGTTAAACTGAATGAAGGAGGCGTGGGACCATAACCTGTTAGAATATAATGGATGTGTTCATTTTTCCATTGACAATATCTCTATTATCACCCAACCATAGGCCGAAGTCACCCTCCAAGCACCTTAACCTTGAGAGAGAATCACTCTGGAAGCAAACCCTAGGCTAGATAGCCAAACAAAGGGTAGCGCTCCTTTCCCCAAGGTTAGCACACGCACAAGAGCTGATCAGATAGTCCAAACCCTAACCAAGAGATAGTCCAAGCCAAACGTGATCTGCTAGCTGCAGCAGCTGCAATGGCAGCTCTCTTCCAAACCTACGCACAAAACTAGGCACTGCAGTGCGCACAAGTGCTTCTCTGCAATTTTGAGACTGCCTGCTAGAATGAAGACTGGCCTCCTTCATTTATAGTAATTCTGGCTAACTGCCTGGGTCGAATTATCATTATGGGTATCCGTCTATTCATTATATATTATTTCTTCTGGCCGACTTCTTCTCTTGGAGGCTAATAACCTAATACAAGTTATCTTCTTGAGCCGACAAGTCTTCTAGGGTTATTAGCCAACTCATTAGGGTTTCTTATTGCTTCCCAGAATATCCTATTCTTGTCAGGTTTACACGTGGAGGTAAATACCTCCTGCAGCTACCATAATATCAACAAATTTTTCGCCTAGAATCTCCCTCATGAGTCTCAGTTAAGCTCTTTTATGACTCGTATAAAAACCGAAAAGATTGTCGAGTGATTTGTCCCTTTCACACTCGTTAAAATTGGATTTGAAAGGTCATAAGTCTTAGTTAAGCTCTTTTCTGACTCATTATCAAAAATAGAAAAGATTGGCGAGTGAACTTGTCTTTTTCACACTCGTAAATTGGATTTGAAAAGACATCTATTTGGCACAAGTTTACCCTTTTTTCACACCAAGTAGACTAAAATATATAAAAAAGGACATTTTTTGGAGTTAAGTTGTGATTGCATCTCATGCCCTCGCTTGCATTATTGAGCCTTTAGTAGGTTCTCTCTTTGCGTTATAATCCGTTGCCTAAGAAGTTTGCATCCTCAACCAAGCAGAGCCTTGTTTATATCCTTCACAATTTGACACGCTATACCCTGGAGGGAACATCACCCCAAGTGTCCATCTCCCACATGCATTTCCTTGCATTGAGCATAGGTACATTCCACTGCTGGAACTAGTTTTGCTTACTTGTGACCCTCATTCTCTCCTCTATATCATAACATTCATTTGTTATGAAAAACCAAAAAAAGACGGGTAGGAAGGGAGTACTATATTGTAATTGGCAACAGTCGTGTCGCCTTTGAACAGAGCACAAAGTTATTGAGTCTTTGTGTCATCATAATTTTGGGTTTAGCATGGCCTTAGGAAGCTGATCTTGCTACAGAGTTTTCTCTACCGACTGGTTACTCTTCCAGTCCCTACAGAGAACATTATGGATGCCTCCTGCATCTAATTCTCACATCATTGAGTCCATGCTGTCGGAGTCCACCATATGTCTCATGTTGTTGTTCAAAGGAAGCCTATCAACCTATGTCAGCCACTCCTCAGAAATATTGACTTTGCATGTCATCCATACCCTCATTTTGTTTCAAAATCACATGATACTTTGGTCTTATCATGCACCCTGGCCCTACTTTCATCATTGGTAGGTCACCTTGAACCCAACAATCGACATTTCATTATTGGTCGTTGACTAGGTGGTTCCCTTTGTGTTCGACAACAAGACATCTATTCACACTTTGGGATTCGTGCAGTGTCTTGGATTGCATTAGCCTTAATGGTGGTTTCCTCGCCTTTGTCAACATTTTTTCATCATTGGCTGCTATTCAGAGGGTCCTTTTCATGTATCGCTTTCATTTGGCACACGCGAAATATGCACAGGGTTGTTTGTTCATGAACATGTTCTTCGTCCGATCTCCACCAAATCATGAAGCTCCTGCTTTGTTCCTCGTGCTGACTGATGAGAGATGCCTCAATGCTCTCCTTTTAGCAGGTCTCTTTCCATCAACTTCAACTCATTTATTTTGGATACGGGACCTAGAGTTTTATGAGTACTTTGAGGCTTGCATTCATTAGTGGCAGATCCTCTCACCATTGACAGATGGGAATACATCAATGTCTCATGATCAATGGATTTCTCAAGTTTTTGACATCGACTCCTTTTTCACATTTGTAGGAATGTAATTGGTGCCTTGATACCTAATTTCATTATTGGTAGGTTGTCTCGCATTTGTTAACGGTATACCTCAATGACCGGTAATCAAACAATGTCTCGTCATGTTCGACCTCAACTCCTTTATTCACATGATGTAGACTTTCACCTTTGGTGGATAGTGTAGAATACTTGAAGACACCATTATGTGGCCACAAATTTCTTGAGATGTTTCTTCCCTTTCATTGGAACAATACCTATTTGACTTCAGTGCTCATGGGAGATCAGATTGTACTCTGTGGTATACAAATATCTTCAGATTGATTTTGAGACTAGTTTCACTGGGCCTTGTTTGTGACTATGACAACTTTTAGCATGTAACTGCATTTGTATTTGCCTATTCATGGCCATGAACAATAGTTTAATATATTTTCCACATGTATCTATATTGTATTCTTGGCAGCCATGCTTGCAAAATCAGTACATAATGTAATGATAAATTGAGTTTGTCCAGCTGGTTCTCTACCAGTCCACTTCTGGGTTATTTATAATGTATTTTGGCCATCGCAGATACTCCTCTGATCTCACACATTAGGGGGCATTTGTTATAACAAGATTTGCCTCACCATTGCTATCTTGCATAGAGGGCCTTTTTCCATTTCCCTATGAAGACTTATCATCCCTTTTTGATGAATCCAGAGATAAAAATATACATTTTTCCACATATACGCTCCCTATCAGTTATACAAGATGTGTATATGCAGGCTTCCCCACTACAGCCCACGTATATCAGGATTTGTGCCAAAAAATACAAAATGAAGTCAGGTTTCCATGTCATGACAGAAGATCTCTGATCCTTGGCCTTCTGCATACTGGAAACGTTCTGACTCATCCCTTCAGTTGCATTCTGAAGGCTATAAAAGCACAATTTTGAGCTATGGAAAAGAAGGAGAAAGAATTCAACTTTGAGAGCAAAGTTACTCTGGAGAATTACTTCATATTGAGTCTGCTTCCCTTTGTCCCTCAAGTCTGAACACAGTGTTTAACCCCCAAGATATTTCCCTATTGTTGAGAGGACCTCATTGCCTCTTTCCTATGAGCTTGCTTTTGGTGGAGGATTGAAGTGGTGGAGACCTAGTTGGAAGGAACTTGGTTTCTTGGTTTCGAACCATGTCGACATGGAAGTCTGTGATGTTTTCACTTCTGCTGATCAATTATTAATAGAAATACTCCTTTCCCGTCCTATTGGTATCTTGCAAATATATGATTATTATCCATGGGCATGTTTGTAATGTTTATTAATGGATTATGCTATCTGATGTGCTAACCCCTTTTATATCATCACTATGTACTTGCTCCACTTGTTTGTTGAGAACTTCTTGCAGGTATAAAGCTTTGGGTCAAAGTGCTCAATGGTGGAACATCATCAAATGTTGGATCAAGGTAGGCCTCTTTCTTGTGTTGCACATTAGTTTATATAACATATGTTGGAATTGAGTTGATTTCTGTAGTCATACATGTCTGTTGTGGTTTACCCTTGGCCATAGAGAGTTTTTCCCTTGTAACAGGTGGGATCTCAATAGACTTGGTGGAGTCTACCTTATTTATCTAGGAACATAAATGGATGCAAATAGTACTTTTGGCACGCAAATTGAGATTGTATGATTTGTAGGACATAACATTGGGATTTGTGTCAAGGGGAGGTCCCGAGAATGTGTTTAGAACCTTTTCAATTTTATACTCAAACATTGCATAATTTCGCAAGGAGTCCAAATTTGTCATCTGTTTCTGAGTTGGAGAAACCGAACAGAAAAGTGCCTCTAGAGCTCAAATGGTTGAGCCAAACATAGTCGAGTCTATAATCTAAAGTTTCAAAATTTTCTATAGAAGCTATTGATGATGTATGCTTCTATCCTAGAATTGCAGATATCAAAGGTGGTTTCAGGAGTTGATGTATGCCTTTCTTTTGTATTTATATAAGCCATTATAACATTCATTGTAAACTTGACCAATGAGTATTTTCATAAACTCTTGACAAGTATGATTCTTTAAAAGTTGTAATCCACATATATCAGCTACATGTTGCAATTTGATGCAAATGAGGGAATTTGTATCTCAAAATCCGAAGGACAGGGGTGAAGGATTCTTGAAGGAATGTGCCTTTTGAAGACATTTGCATGCAATTGATGATGAATTGCAGGTCAAAGTTGATATGTTTGGAGACCAAATTTTTTCTTCGCGGGGAGGTGTGATCTAGGAGGATCTTCATAGTCAACAAATTCAAGTCGATCCCAGTTGCAGCCAACATTGTCCAACCAACAAAGATCTCGCAAGGATTTTTTTGATGCATTTTGAATGAGGTCAATTGGAATTCATCTGCTAGGGATATATCTTGTTGATGTTTAGGGGGGAAATGGAAAAAAACACAATGTAAAATGATTAATACTTGAACTTAGTTTTTATAAATTAAGTATTTTTCATTATAAAATGAAATTATTTGGAACAAAATCTAAAAAGGATTTTAGTTCCTATATTTAAGGAGAGTCTCATGGAGAGTTCATATTTTCATGGATGGTTGAGAGATTTTATCAAACCAATCCCTTGAGATATGCCAAGATCCTAATTTAGGGGATCTTGAGAGATTTTGTCTCCTAAAAAACTTGAGGTAGTTTTTAGGTGGAGACTTTATATAAACTCTTTTTGGAGGTAAAGAAGAGAGAACTCCTTTTTGGAGAGCTTGTTGAGGATTCATAAGTATTTTGTAAAGGAGAGGATTCATTTTCCCTTTTGTGTAAGGAGAGATGAAAAGTTGAAGGCTTCTTATAGAATCCATATGCCCTTTTAAAATTGAAGAATCAATAAATAAGGCTCATGGATTTCATGAACCCGGAGACGTAGCCAGGGGCTCCGATGAACTCCGTTAACATATCGTTGTCCAAGTCTCTTGGTATGCTTGCATATTTCTTGTTTTCTTCGATTGAATGTATCTAATTCATTAGTAAAGCAATATCTAAGGGATATATTTTCTCTTGTTTATTTGCAAACAAATGTCAGTAAAAGATCTTAGGTTGAAAATTTGGATGTAAGAAAATTCTCACCAAGTTTTCAGATCAAGTGGTATCAGAGCAGGTCTGACAGTTTTGCAGATTGTGAATATCATCATGGGCAAAGGATTGAAGCGAGCGAGACTTCAAGAGTAGGAAGAAATGAAACAATGCATTCGAGCAGAGAATGTAGGGCTCAGAAGGCTTCTACAATTTGCAAAATAAGAGAATCAAGAGATTCAAGAGAAATATCATCTTCATGGAGAATTCCTTAATGGAATTATTGAAGAATTGCAGCTCAAATTGCAAGCCAAGAATAATCATTTGGCAAAGTTGCAACATGGTGAACAAATGGAGGAAAAAGAGTCTTATAAAATGGATGCACAAACCCAAAATGAGGTATGCGTTGAGAGTATTTCTTCATGTTCGCTTTCATCTCAGTATGATAATAATGTTGGCATGAAGCTTCTCACTAAAATGGGATACAAAGGAGGTGTACTTGGCATTAATGGCCAAGGTGTCACTCAACCATTAGAGGTGGTACAAAGAACACGATTTTCATGTTTGACTTATGGTAAGGAAGAGAATGGAGAATGCTCAAAGGTTGTTGAAGAAAAATCCATATCTTCACCATCAGATTCCAAGAAAGCAATCAAGCCAACTAGTCCTCATCAGATCAAGGACAATTCATGAAGTTCTAAAAGTCATTCAAATTATTTTCTTGAATACAAGAAAAATGATTCCTGCATTACATCTTCTAACCGTGATGTAGCTAAGAATCAAACAAAGAAATTTTGGGTTAAGAAGACAAATGTGTCGACAAGAAGTGAGACAAAGCATAAATCACACCTTCCAATTCCTCCTGTCATGAATGTACAATTGAATGGAAAATGAAGGAATTTTTGCAGTTATTGCAACATCAATGGCCATTGGGAGAAGAAGTGTTGGAAGTTGCATCCCAAAATTCACCCCAAATCAAGCAGGCATATTGTGAAAAATCCCATGAAGGAGGCTCCATCAGCCATTAAAAAAACACGATTGCAAGAAGAAAGTGCTTGGTGTCCATTGGGTAAGCAATTGATAATGTTTCTGCAAGTTTTATTTCAGCTATTTAACAAATTCTCGAGTTATATGGGGGTAGGTATCATTCTTTTGATGAAAAATTATCAAAATTTTCTTGAATTGAAATCGAAAAACAATGACACTATCCTGAATTTCTCGATGATACCTTTCTTTTGGCATAAATTTCACCTCAAACGGACGTCATATGAGGAAGACATCGCGATCTGAAGTTTTTTGAAAATAACAATCACTTGGTAGTATGTACTGCTAACATCGGCACTGACATGGTAGTCCATAATTCTAACATCAACATTGACATGGCAGCACAACATACTGCCACATGGAATCCATACATGATGACTTCATCATGATGATGTGGCACAAGGACAAACTCTCATGTGGCAGGATGACGTCATCATCCATACAATGATGTGGCTAGATGATGTCATCATTAATACGATGACAGGGCAATATGATGTCATCATATGTACGATGATGTGGTAGGATGATGTCATCATTCATATGATGATGTGGTAGGATGAAATCATCATCCGTAGATGACGTGGATGGATGATGTCATCATCTGTATGATGATGTGACACGGTGATGTCAACGTCCCAGTTAGTAGGTGACATTAGAAGATGATGTGGCATTCCAGTCAGCCACGACAACCAATAAGGGATGCCACCTGGCCCAATGAGGAGGTGCCTATTGAGGAAAATATATGAAATGATCTTACTCAAGCATTTTCATATCTTACTTGGCTAAAGAAAGATAGACAGGAATATCACCCTATGTTTATAACCTCCAAAAATGTTATCCTAATTCACAAGTATTGTTTACAAGTGCTTACACTGGTTTTTTATAAATAAAAGATTGTTGAAAAATTCATTATTTATGTGTTTTTCTAAACATAATTGATGCTGAAATAAATATAGAGACAGAAGTAAAGACACCAAGTCAATAATAAAAACAAATGAGACATAAAGAAATCCTTTATTTCATTCCAATTCATCAAAGAATCATTCTCTTTACAAAATTTCCTGAGAAATTTTGGACCAAAGTCAAACTTAGATGTCCCTGATGAAACATACAAAAGGACTTCTGACATAAAATAAAAAACTGAAATTTAAAAACTGGATCAACTTGCCACGGATTGTTTCCCACTTGACTTTGCACAATAGCCTTTGTCAGTCATGAAATCTAATTCATAAACAAACAAGTCTACACAAACTATCAAAGATAAATCAACACCTATTAAAAACAAGTGTCTGAATGATGTAATTCAACCCTCAATCTTGTTGTCTACAATAGGACCCTGCTATCATAAAAAAGAATTAAGCTTATAATGAATTAAGGAATGAATGAAAACTGAATTATCTCAACAAGAACTCAAAGAACAAACCTTAGTATGCTTCTCCTTCTATTCTCCTCTTGTTCCTCCCTTTCCTTTTTCTTTTAAGCAAATTAGAATTGGTTGAAGTAGTTGAACTACTTCATTTGTTAAGTTAACTAAAACTCAACCAACTTTTTAGTTACAGGGAAAAGTAATAAATCATAATAAGGATTTTTTAAATAAATAATAACTAGTAGGTGGAACCCCTTGTGACTCTCTTTAGCTTTTAACAATCATAACACAACTAGTTAATTAAACAAAACATCCCTCCTTGTGACTCCCATCATCACATTCATATTTGACAATTTATCTCAATGATTTTTGAAATTATTTCCAAAATATATTACCCATATATCGAAAAATAATGTGTTGTCCAAAATTTCAAAAGTCAACTGTTATCATCAATTTATAAATAAAAAAACTTAGAATCCATATTTTCCACTCTGAGATGCAATCTTTCCCCTATTGTTGTTGTCACCTTTTGATCTCTCTGAATTTGCCTTAGGCTATGTTGAGCCTTTAGGCCTAATATCACTAATCACATGAGAGCAATCATCCCTCAAATGCATGCGAGAGGACACAGATTTATCAGATCCATTGGAGGGTGAGGAAGGGGCAACAATGGCTTTTCCTTTGTCAAAGGCATGGTGGGCCTCGGTTTTCAACCTTTTTCTCGCATGGGAAGACTGAATTTGTGACTGGTCAGGGGCAGCTTGGACAATTTGATTGATAGGTAGGGGAGAAATTAAAGACAAGTTAGGCCAGCCACGATGTTGGGAGACTACTGGGTGGAAAATCTCTTACCATCCACCATTTTCAGGAACTTCAGGCTGTAGTGAGACATGAGGAGGCACAGGAATACTAGGGACCTATGGGGCTTGGAAGGGAGGCCTTTCAGGGCTAGGTTGGATCACTCCTTTCCCAATCCAGTTAAAAAACCCAGATTGAAATAGTTGGCCTAACTCTTGCGAGTCTGCATTAAAGTGTATAGATAATCTTTCCCTTCTTGGGCCCCTGTTCCAAATACCTCTCCCTCGGTTACCTCTGCTATGACTACCTCTGTTGAAAAAAATCATTCCTGTATGCATAATTGATTAGCAAATAGTTTCTTTAACAACCATACATGACAACTCTTTTAAAATACGAAATATAATTTGGCTCAGCAACATATCAGACTCATGCAATCCAATCCATACAAATTGTTTAATAGTTTTCAATGAGCAGGGGGTGAACAAAGGTTTTGGGATATGCGAGGGGTTTTTATTGAGTGAAAAATGTTAAAATGAGGGGGAAAAGATCATGATTACTGCTCGTAGACAACAAACAATCAACTGTAATGTAAACCAAAGAATATATCACTCTAATCCATCCCTTCGATCTTAAACTGTCATAATATAGAGTTTCCCTTAACTGTAATTAAATTTTAGGAACATGGAGTGGATAATGAATATGGGAAGGCGAGGGGATTGTAATTAGTGAAAAGTGAAATAATGGTAGGGGAAAAGAGAAGATATTGTTCGAAAAATTAATTAAGTAATCCATAAAAAAGTTATGTATTCAAAACCACTATTCCAACACCAATTAACAATCAATGTGGTCAATTTAATCATTACTGTGTGTTAAACTTGTCCATTGTCCACATTTAAATTTTTAACACTTTTAATTAATGCAGTGTCATCATATTCAAAATCAACATGACCTTCGAACATCCTGTGTAAAGAATTATGTTTCCTCTCACTTCTTCCATTTAATATTTAAAACAAATTCCAATGAACATAAATTCATTTGTTTCAACACTTCTCAACATCAAAGCCATCAACCACTGTCCATAAATTATTTCCTCAAGTCAAACACAGACACAAGTTCTTTTAAAAATGTGCTTGATTCCATTCATGTAACAAATTTAACAATTAAATTGCAATGGAACCATACTATTATAAAAATCGTGCCCATCTCTCATGGTGCAATCAAACGATATGATGCACAATAACCATAAAACATACACAAAAGACAACCAAGTCTCTGACACCAAATTTCCAATTTGTAACGATCTCGATCGGGACATATTAAACACACAACAACCACCAAAACAATTTATACCACGTTGTAGGAACACACAGACCACTCAAAACACAAAGAACATTTATGTGACTGTAATTGTTTAATTACTCTGAATCAAAACATAAAACAATGTTGAATTATCAATCAAACTGTTATCACAAAAGGAGGCAGTGATTGTATGCCCATTTACAACTTCTCAAATCAACCAATTTAGCTATGTCGAGCCATCGATTCAACTGTCATAATAAATAATGCAACGACTATATACCAATAATAAAAACCACTATCAAAGTTATTTCACCAACTCATAACAGTCACAAAATACCTAACAAGGTGTAATTGGTTCATTTATCAAAATCGGGCTCTAAATAATCAAGGTTCGCTCAGTGGAACCAACACAGAAAGACTGGAGTCAACCATACCAACAGTAGGTGAGAACCCTTCGAGACAACATGATGGAAACACATGCTACATAACCATTAGCTTGCAAGATAGGGTGGAAATTCACACAAGGTAGGAGAGACTATGAACAGAGGAGCGGAGGCTTCTTACTGACCAGTAATAACACCGAGAACACGCAGGGCATAATCCTCGTGGTTTTCCCCCAAAAATCGAATAATGTTGATATAAATGTAAATCTCAAGTAATAACAACCAACCCTAAAGAAACCTTCTTGGGTAATAGCCACCATAACCAACTGTGCAGATACCAATAATATAAAACGAGCCCACAACCAGGTGGAGAACGATATGCAGTGACCCAAGGTGGTTCAAAATCAAACACAACAACCCCATAACACCAAATACGACCGGGTATGGTTACAAAACTCTGAGGAGACAACCAAAAAGTCTAGATGGAATGAAACCCTCCAACAAAAACCCATAAAGACAATAGAGAGCCTACATGGCTTCCACCACACAGAATAATCAATGAAATCGTGACTTCAAACATCAAATTTCTCATTTGCATTGAATAACACACAAACAACTATTCCAGAGAAACACCATGAGTTAACCTAGTTGCCAGCCTTACGAAAAGAACAAACCAATACATCACTGAGACAATATCTATTTCATAAACAAAGTGAGTTCATGGATGGAAAAAAAAACATACCTATAACCAAATAGCCTTATAAATACGAGCTTGGTTGAGAAATTCCTTCCTCGCCTGAATATCGGAGCTTAACCACAACTAAACAATTGAAAAATAGGCAAGATAGGGTGATGGCCAGTGGAGGAAGTATGGAGTGATGTGCAGTAAATGCATGTCACTTCCATCCTCTCCCCATTCAATTACTTAGTACACGCCAACCAACCAACATTAACCCATTCCATTAATCCATTGCATCGAAACTAACATCCATTGTTTTCCAAATGCGCCACCTAATATCACATTAACCATTGCCAAACATACCATAATGTATATCAAATGTGCCTTCATATAACTCAATAACATCGTATAGCCACTAACATTGCTAGTTAGGACTAACATCAACCTTTTTAAATTTCAAGTGCATATAGTGTAGCATAGTATAGCATAGTTTCCTTCCTTATATTTATTCCATATTTCTCCTATCTTTTGTTATGACTAACATGTGTCTTGTGTGGGTGTAACATGTAATAGATCATGACACTAATCGAATTGTAATAACAGTTGACATAAGTCATCATGACATGGAATTTAGAGTTTAGAGTAACGAAACCCACATGTAGCATGCATTATCCATTTTCCATTATGTTGCAAATAAAACCAAGATTTCACCATCAATCATGTAGAACCCTATAAGAAGTGTCGAACAACAACATAAATATCAAATAAGAACCTGAACCTCCAATCTACAAGGGTGTCCCACCTACTAGTATTATATATCATTAACTTATAAATAATAGGCTTTAGCAACACTTTGCGGGCGAAATCCTCATTGCGATTTTAATCATCAATAAACTGGCGACTCCACAGGGAAATTTATTTCCAACAAATTTAGAACTCAGAACACATGGTTTCGCAGACCAAGAACAACAAGTCAAGAATATATAACCAGGAAGATTATGGAACAGGGGGAAGTGAGCGGATTTAATGGAAAAATGACCGGGAATTTGGGAATAATTCATGAAAAATGTTAAGTATGAGGGGTTTTATCCCTGTATGCATAATCATTCAACCGAAACCTGCTCTTTACTTCAAGGAGAAAATTTTATGGACTTGCTCTTTTAATTCTCAAATGGATTAAGAATTGGAAAGCAGAAGTGAGAGATAACCAATTTCTTTATAAGACAACAGTGAAAGCAGATAACAAATTCAAGTGCTTTCAAGGGGAACATCATAACAATTGTGTAAGCTTCATTGTTATTGAATAATCAATATATTGCAGGAGTGTCACTGTGGAAGAACTGATCCAACATCTTATTCTTGACCAAAATCAACTAAAAGATTAAAAAGCAATAAAAATCATGACAGAATTAAAATTGCAAAATTTAAAACAACAGAAATAAAATGACAGAAATGTAAAAGCAATAGGAAATTGTGAAAAACAAAAAGCAGAAATAAAACTACTGTAAAGAAGAAATGAAAAACAATGGAAAAATAAAAGCAGAGATAAACTACTAATATACAAAAAATCCAAACAACATTAGAACTTTTCACGTTGGTTCCACGTAATGTTTCAAGTGAGAACCGTTAGTGTTGTAGGAAAAAAATCGCTCTTGTAAATATTTTAGAATGTAGGATTTAGTACCCAGGTCAAAAACGATCGTGAAAGGACCCAACCATAATTTTTGAAACTTTGAGTGTCTTCCCCTATCAGCGTGAGGTGAATCCGACAACAACACTTTCTCATTGACTTTAAATTTAACATTTTTGACACTCTTGTTGAAATACTTCTTAACATTTTTCTGTCTCTTTTTTATATTATCCAGGACAAACATCCCTTGCTCCTCTAAAGCTAGCAATGCATTTATCCTTTTTGAAACATCAAAAGAATTTAATTCTTCGATATGTAGCATCAGCCTTAAGGAAGAGAGTTCCAGCTCATTTGGTAGGATGGCTTCTTAACCATACACAAGCTGGAATGGAGTGCAACTAGTTCTTACCTTTGCGGTAGTTTGATCTGCCCAAAGGGCGTAAGTGAGGAGAGTGTGCCATTGACGAGGCTTATCTTCGATGATATTTTTGAGGATTCTCACTAGATTTTTATTGGTAGACTTAGCCTGCCCATTTCCTTGGGGATAATAATTTGATGATGTGAAATGTTTAACTCCCAATTTAGCTAAAAATTGGGTCAGCTTAGCAGAAATGAAAGCAGGACCATTGTTTGTAATAATTTCCAATGGAAGACCAAATCTGGAAAAGATGTTATTTTCAAGGAAAGAAATCACCTGATCATCTGTTGAATTCTTAAGTGGGACAACTTCATCCCATTTTGTAAAATATTCTGTGGTTGTCAAGATAAAAACTTGTCCTGCTAAAGATGGAGGATTAATAGGACCAATAAAATCTAATCCCCACTTTGAAAATGGAAAGTCTAGGAGGACAGGTTGTAATGGCATGGCTAAAAGGCATTCTTTCCCAACAAATTTTTGGCACTTGTCACAAGATCTTAAAAAAACATAAGAGTCACGAAAGATTGAAGGCCAATAGTATCCTTTTCTAATAATATTAAAAGCAGTGATTTTAACAGAGAAATGAACTCCTACATGAATGTCAAAATTTGAAGAACCATCAGTTTATTGCAACATTTTTTGTGTGTCTTCATTGTTTACACAACGAAGCAACACACCATAAGTAGATCTTTGAAATAAGAAGTCTCCTATAATGGCGTATCTTGTGAATTCAAGACAAAGTATTCTTCTTTGATGCATGTCTAAGTTGTCTGGGCATCTTTGGTTTTGTAAGTAATAAACTAAATTCTTATACCAGGGATGTTCAGACACAAGAAGGATCTGGTTATCAATGTAAAAAAGTACTAACAGGGAACTATCCTCTTCATCAATTTCTTCACTATTCTCATCATGCTGAGATAAGTGAAGGGCTAAGTCATGTCCCTTGATAGTGGTAGAAGTCACGATATTCAAATCATGCTCCTGGATCTTGGCAAGCAAGTCTGCAAGCTTCCATGAAAGATAAGTCTAAGAGAGAAAAAACTTGACAACTGGTAAAGGGACTTTTACCAACATCTTCTTACCTAACATGAAATGGAGAAACTTTTCAACAGCTTTAACGAGAGAGAAAGCATGTTTCTCAATAAAAGAATATTTAAATTCATCATCAAACAAAATTTGACTCATGTAAGCCACTGGTTTTTCATTACCTTGGTCATGATTTTGCATGAGGATAGAAGAAACTGCTTCCTCGGTGGAATTAATATATATCGTGAATTCCTTCTCAAAATCCGGCTTCGCCAAAACCGGTGCGGAATTGATTGCTTTATTGATTCCTACAAAAGAATTTTCGACATCATTTTTCCAAGAAAAAGAACGATCTTGCTTAAGTAGATTATGAATTGGTTTAACCATGACAACAAAATCTGGAACAAACCTACAGAAAAAGTTAATAACCCCCATAAAAGCTTGAACCTCCTTCTTGGAAGTGGGAGCATGAAGATTAAGGATGGCAGTAATCCTTTTAGGATCAATGCTTATTCCTAAATCAGAGACAATGTGTCCAAGGAGATTTCCCTCAGTAACGTCAAAAATGGACTTAGAAGGATTTAGAGAGATGCCAAATTTCCTACATCGCATGATAACTCTTTTTAGAAGACCAAAATTATATGATCGGATTTTAGAGTACACCGTTAAGTCATCAAGGTAGATCTGAATGATCTTATCGATCAAATCGTCAAAAGTTATTTGCATAGCTCTTTGAAAGGTGGCACCTACATTAGATAAGCAAAAATGCATACACTCATAAGCAAAGGTACCCCAATGAGTAATAAAGGTTTTATACTTATCTTCCCTTTTTACCTTGATTTGATTGTAACCGGAAAAACCGTCAAGTAAGGACATCATCTGTGACCCTGAGACTTGCTGCAAAATCATTTCCATGTTAGGGAGAGGAAAGTGATCTTTTATACTAGCTCGATTTAATGCACGAAAATCAACGCATAATATGATCTGACCGGTTGTTTTACAAACATGAACCAAATTGGAAACCCATTCAGAATACTTGACTGGAAAGATGATTCCATCCTTCAAGAGTTTTTCCAACTCCTTTTGAATAGTTTCTTCTAGTGCAGGGTTGATAGGTCTTTGTTTTTGCCTAACTGGTTTTATGCATTCCTTGATGGGGATGGCATGTTGTATAAGACTAGGATCAAAACCACGAAGATCCTCATAATACCAAGAAAAAATATCTTGAAATTCACCAAGTAGTTCCACAAACTTTATTTTCTCTTCATCAGAACATTGGGCACCTATTTTAACATTCGTTGGAGATTCAGGTGTCCCAATGTTCAAGGAGATGGTTTCACCCACCTTCCTTTTCGACTCCTCTTCTTTCTGTTTCTCTTTATTGCCTACATCACTCGATGAAAACAAACTCTCTAGAGGAGTCAAGCCTTTAGGAATCTTGTTATATTCTATGGATATGATTTCCTTGGGCTTATAGGGTTAATTTTGAATGAAAGAACAGATGCTCTCAATGCCAGGGAAAACCTGCCAAGATTCTATATTTTTAGGGATATGTGGATGATATAGAGATTGGAAAGTACAATCGGGTTTATCTAGCAGAAGTTGTCGATTAGGAGAGGCTGCAAAAACAGTTAATTGATCAACCATTCAATTCAATTCCCTCTTAACATGATTGATGTTGAAATATAATAGGTTCGAGATAAGTTCCCAAACAATTTGGGTGTATCGTTTCATCAACTTGTTGCTAGGAGAGTAAATTTTATGTACAAGGTTAACAACAAGCTCGGAATCTCCAAAAACTGAAAGGTGACCACATCCAAGATTATAGGCGTTTTCAATGCCTAATAATAAAGCTTCGAATTTAGTGACATTGTTCGTGCAAGAAAACTCCAACCTATAAGAAAAGTTATAGATTTTTCCTACAGGAGAAATTAAGATAATGTGAGCTTCGTTACCTTCATTAGAGCATGAACCATCAAAGTGCATGTGCCACATACCATCATCTAAATCAATTTGTTCCAAGGGAATGTTATCCTCCTCAGCAAAGATGGAATACACTCCTAGGTCCTCTTCGATATAGTTTACATTAGGTTGTGGGACACTCTCTATGTAAGGTGAAATCCTTCCCTCTCTGAGGACTATATTGTTTTTACCATTCTGAGGAATGGATAAATGTGTTCCGTCGAGTGAGAGGTATCAAGGGATGATTTTAAGGATGGAAATTTATTTTAAAATGTAGAAACCTTGGTGAATCTTACTAATCCTTCATATGCCAACTATAAAATCTTTAGTGATATTTTTGTAAAAATATTCAAATTTCTAAGGATTTTATATAGTTTGTATAAATTTTTGGCGATTTTAAGGTAAAATAATTTTATCCTATACAATTTGGGTGAATCATTTTCAGAATAGCGAATCGTTTTTTGGGAAAAACCATGGAAATTAGCCCATGAACGAAATTTAGCCCCTAAAATCACCCCTGGAGGTATCCACCCATTAAAGGTTGCCAATCTCTTTCCAAGATGATTGAGTAATTTCTTACTGGCATATCAATTAACTCAATACTAAGGGTTGTCCTTATTTCAGGGTGTGCGCACAAAACTAAGGTCACATCTTTAATCTCACCTATGGTCATTTGTTGTAGACTATTGTAGGAGAGAATTCTTCTAGCATTTTCATTTGTACAAGACAAGCCTATCTCTTCCATAATAATCTTCGACATCACAATTGGGCTCGAACCTCCATCAATGAGGCAACAATGGGCAATCTTATCCATAATATTTACAGAAATATAAAAAGGGGGATCTTTTATAGGGTATCTAAAGTTATGGACACCTACTTTATTTATAGACGAATCCTCTTCATTCACCTCTTCAGAGAGGTTGGCTACAACTAAATCTTTTCCTTCCATGAATTGTTTTAGATGCCTTTGTTATTCAGGGACAAAAACCATGTCCAAGAGGGTGGCATCTGCTTTGATGTTTTCCAACTGATTCATAGTATTATCTTTGGAAGAGGGGAGAGGAAAAGTTGTTCCTTGACTGTCAGGAACCTTAGGAACCTGAACAGTAGCAACTGGTGAGGATGAGCTCGGGCTAGAAGAGTTGCAGGGAGGATCATATTTGCCTTTGGGAGCGTAGGATTTGTTCCTAGTATTGATGATCATAACATCCTCTAGCTCTGCAAAATCTAGGACAATGATGGTAGTTTTTTGTCTTTTACCAAAGATCTTATCTCTAGCACTCTTCCTTACCTCACATGTGGCTTCCTCATGGTGTTCTTCAAAAAAGTTACACCAACTTCGAGGCAAGATAGCTTTAGGCTGAAAATTATTTTCAATTGTGTTTCTAAAGGGGGGTGCAGAAGAGGATGAATCTCCAGGGGTTAGAGGGGATACATTTCCCTTTCGCTCATACACTAACATACGATTATTCATATCTTGTACTAGTTGTAAGAGGGTGGAAATGTCTATCTATTTAACCAATTCTCCCTGGGGAAGACCTGTTCTGTTGAGTTGTTCTTCATACTCTAAACAAGTATGCAGAGTGGAACCGAGATTATCAATGGATTTTTCCTCAAGCCTATGACGATAGAGGGAAGGTAATGCATTGTAATAATGCATGAAAGCGGCTTGGTTCTGAGGTTGAATGAGTTTAGGGATTTGATTGTATAACTTAGTGAAACACAAGTTGAAGGACTTGATGGTCTCACCATCCTTATAGGCATTGTTATTGTACTCCTGTAACTGCTTAGCTGGGATTTTAGATTTCCCATAGGTGGATCTAAACCAATAAACTAACTCCTCCCAAGTAGACATAATATTAGGAGGAAGGTCAAAGAAATTGGTCGCAACCTTTCCTTCCAAGGAATTGACAAATAAGCACATGCAAGCATCATTGTCATTAGCTCCTATATTGTGACAAGCATTAGAAAATTCCACCAGGTGTTCATTTGTAGTGACAGTGTTATTCCCCGAAAACATACAGAGATTCTCTTTGAATTTAGGAAGTGGACGAGTATCAGGTGCTAGGTTAAGAGGGGAGGACACATGCCATGGTGTGGTTGTGGCATCTTCTTCAAACTGAAAAAGCCCATACTTTTTAATGACTTTGGTGGGATTTGTGGTGGATTGGACATGGATATGGTGGCTATATAAGCTACCAATCACTGACGAAGTTGAAAACTGAGAAGAGGAAGCATTGCTAGTGCCTGCAGAGCCACCACTAGATGCCATCTTGTGGATGATAGGTGAGGGAGAGAAAGACAAACTGGAAGAATCAGACAAATTTCTCCTTATAGAACTTTGTTGGGTTGACAACACAATGTTCCTTCTTCCTATTTCAACAATAGGATTAATTTCAGGTGATAAGCCTCTTCTTTTTCTAGAAACACGAGAGTCTAAGGACATGAAAGTAAGGCCAAAACTGAAGGAACAAGAAGGTTACTGTTGATTTCTAGGTTGTCTACATCTAGCTTCCCAACGTTCTTGGGCACTAATATCTCGTTCAATTGCTACCCATGAATGATTAAGCTCAATACGAGTATTGGCAGTGTCTAAAATGGTGTTTAACAAATTCAAAGAAATGTTGGTATGATCTTGAAGACCGGTCTCAATATTGGGTTTCCTTTCAACATGCATGATCATTAAAAAATAAAACAATCAAAGAATCAATATCATAAAAAATAGATGTATTCGATGCTAATCAAGCATAAAAAAAACCAGAGAGATATGGAAGATCTCCCCAGTATGGTCGCCAAATAAATGTTGAGGAAAAAATATGAAATGATCTTACTCAAGCATTTTCAGATCTTACTTGGCTAGAGCAAGATAGATGAGAATATCACCCTACATTTATAACCATCAAAAATTTTATTCCAATTCACAAGTATTGTTTACAAGTGCTTAGGCTAGTTTTTTATAAATAAAAGCTTGCTAAAAAATTCATTATTTATGTGTTTTTCTGAACATAACTGATGTTGAAATAAATATAAAGACAGAAGTAAAGACACCAAGTCAATAATCAAAACAAATGAGACATAAAGAAATCCTTTATTTCATTCCAATTCATCAAAGAATCATTCTCTTTACAAAATTTCCTGAGGAATTTTGGACCAAAGTCAAACTTAGACGTCCCTGATGAAACATACAAAAGGAATTCTAACAGAAAATCAAAAACTAAACTTTAAAAACTGGATAAGCTTGCCACAGATTGTTTCCCACTCGACTCTACACAATAGCCTTTGTCAGTCATGAAATCTAATTCATAAACAGACAAGTCTACATAGACTATCAAAGATAGATCAACACCTCTAAAAAACAAGTGTCTAAATGATGTAATTCAACCATGAATCTTGTTGTCTACCATAGGACCCTGCTATCATAAAAAATAATTAGGCTTCTAATGAATTAAGGAATGAATGAAAACTAGATTATCTCAACAAGAACTCAAAGAGAAAACCTTAGTATTATTCCCCTTCTATTCTCCTCTTGTTCCTCCCTTTCCTTTTTCCTTTAAGCAAATTAGAATTCATTGAAGTAGTTGAACTACTTCATTAGTTAAGTTAACTAGCACTCAACCAACTTTTTAGTTAGGGGGAAAAGTAATAAATCATAATAAGAGTTTTTTAAATAAATAATAACTAGTAGGTGGGACCCCTTGTGAACCCCTTTAGCTTTTAACAATCATAAAACAACTAGTTAATTAAACAAATCATCCCTCCTTATGAATCCCATCATCACATTCATATTTGACAATTTATCTCAATGATTTTTGAAATTATTTCCAAAATATATTACCTATATATCCAAAAATAATGTGTTGTCCAAAATTTCAGAAGTCAACTGTTATCATCAATTTATAAATAAAAAAACTTGGAATCCATATTTTCCACTATGAGAGACAATCTTTCCCTTATTGTTGTTGTCACCTTTTGATCTCTCTGAATTTGATTTAGGTTGTTGTGAGCCTTTAGGCCTAATCAAACTAATCACATGAGAGAATTCATCCCTCAAATGCATGCTAGAGGACACGGATTTATCAGAGCCATTGGAGGGTGAGGAAGGGGAAGCAGTGGCTTTTCCTTTGTCATGGGCATGGTGGGCCTCGGTTTTCAACCTTTTTGTTGGCCCTCGACCAAGTTTTGGGATAATATTGGTCATGCTGACCGATTTTGGGACTTCGACAGCCAGTCGAAGGAAGAGTGCAAGGCGAAGCGGAGATCACGGAATCTCGACCCACTTTTGGGTCCCTTTGGGGTTTTTGGGAATATGTAATGGGAAAGGGATGTTGGCCCATGGGTTTACCCAAGCTTAGGCCCACTTTTGTAATATATAAATAGATATCTAGGCATCTATCGTAAGATATAGAGATGTCTGTGATGTAAGCTAAGTGCTAATAGATTTTGTAAGTGCTCTGTGCATGACTATAAGAGGCTTGCAGAGCTAAGTGCAAGTCGTTGTAAGGAGTTGTGGAAGGCTTTGTTCTGTAGTGAAAGGAATAAGGATCTAGCGAGCTGCGCAGATCTTCTGTTCTATGTGAAGAAGGATTTTGGTGGCTATGTGCTGTAACCAATTGAAGATGCTAAAAAGAAGAAGAGTTGGTGGACGTAGCCCTGGGGTGGGGGTGAACCATGTAAATCTGTGTGTTATGCTTTGTGCTTCAACTTGATGTGTTTATTCCTTCTTTTTCTAAGTGCTTTGATATATCTAGATATATCTACTTATGTTTTGTGCTTCTTAGAGGTGTGTGAATGTTATATATGACATGTATGAAGATGCTTAGTGTTCATCTACTGGATCTGATCTGTTTTACTGTTGCTAAGTGCTGAAATACCTTAGACCTAAGTGAACGCTGCGATGCTCTATGCTATCTACGAAATATAATAAGGGTTGAATATTGATGAATGATTGACGCTAAGTTCTCTCTAAGCAATATAATCACAGATCTGTCTCCCAGTTAAGGTTGTAGATACTTGAGTCATGCAACCACCCCTGCCTCTACCTTGGGTGAGACTTCATCTGCTTCATAGGTGTTGCCGAAAGGGCCATTAGTTAGGGTTTTGTTGGTGCGTTGTTGTAGCGTTGAACACCAGGTCTTCCCCTATGCCAACAAATGGTTCCATTGTCGAGACCTAAAACTGTGATTATTGGGAACTAAATAAGAAGAAGCTTTGTGCAAAGATTCAATCTGATACTGTGGAAGCACTGTACATATATCTGTTTCCCTAGTGCGCAACATCCTACTTGACATGTGAAGCTTTGTTCCAAGAAAGAAAGGTCAGATCTACAAGAAAAGAGGTTGATACTGAAGAAAAGAAGCAAGATCTGAATGCTTTGTGCTCTAAGAAAGGTAAAAGTGGAATTTTCTGATTAAGAGAGGTAAGATCTGTAAGCTTTGTGCTCTAATAAAGGTAAGAATAGTTAAAAGTTCTAGATCTGAAAGCTTTGTACTCTGTAAAAGTAAGATAAGTGGAAATTTTTGTTTCTAAAGCATGGATCTAGGTATGTTTGATAGATTCTGTCCTAGCTTAAAAACTAGGGCCTTAATAGATGAAAGAAGGTTTGATATGAATAGATCTGATAAGAATAGTGATAGATATGTTATACCTTTGCATAGAAAGAATGTTTGGACTAAAAAATGGATGCAGTATCCTAGAAATAATTTGTTACAGGTTATCTCCTATGATCCTAGTGAAAAGTACAAAAAAGGTTGGGGATCATTTAAAAGAAAGAGAGGATTAACCCTCTGTTACAGTTGCAGAAAATTGGGACATCTAGCTAAGGAATTCCCTAGTGGAAGGCCTCATTGTCTTTGTTGTAAATCTCTACACCATGAAGTATTGGATTGCCCCAGAATGATTGCTAAGCTTGAAGGAATGAATCTGAACCAAGAGGCAGATCCATAAATAGCAGAAACCCAGAAAGAATCAGTGAAAGTATTGTTGCAGATGAAAGAAACCTTGAATGACCACCGACATGTTAGGTTATCAGAGATATTTAAAGAAAAAGAATGCATCGAAGTAATAATAGGGGACTTCTACATTGATTGTGTTCTGGATAAGGAAACATAGATGAATATCATGATAGAGAGAACTTGGGAAGCTATAGGGAGGCTTGCTATGATTCCTTAATTAGGAGGAATAGGAATATTCAAAGGAAAATTGGTAAACCTATGTGGAAAGCTCACTTAGATATCTATGAATGCCAATGGAAATTCGACTAAAGAAGATTTTGATATTATTAAATTTATTGAGGACAATGCCCTGTTTTCCATGTTACTGGGAAAACCCTAGATTGATAGAGATCAAGCTAGACGAAAGGAAGAAGAAGAATTTTTGAAACAACAGAAACAAGAGTTACAAGAATTCATGACCAGAAGGATCGCACAGTTGATTGAAGAACAAGAGAAAAAATCAAAGCTATTTCACACTAGAAACCCTGATGTTGAAGCTACAAGAACATTGGAAGACCCCTAGAAGACTGAAGTACCTGACCCAGACAAAGAATAAATATTACCCATGAGTCCTAGGAGAGAACCTCAACATTGCAAAGTGACTATGCTAAAAGAAGATAGGAATCAGAACGAAAAAAGACAGACCGAGTTGAAGATTACTGGAAAGAAGGCTAGAAAGATAAGTAAGAAGAGGGATAAGATTGAAAAGTTACAGAAGGCCCCAGAGGAGGCATCGCAGAAAGAAAACTTGCAGAATGGGAGCTTCATCGGGATATCAGAAAAATGACCTATGGCACTTCACTGAGGCGAAGAAATATAGCCGTTGGGCCTGATATATCCGTTTGACTTCCACCTTGAACAGACAGAAAATAAATAAAGGATCGTCATTAGACAGTTGGATCACACCATAATGGACAGACCAGTGTTAATAGAAGCTTCATACCCATTGCAAGCAGACCGTTGTCGAATTTCTTATTTAGTCCATTGCGCCACGCACCGAGAACACTTTTTTCAACTAAGAATTTGAACCCACAGATTAAGCTTATCTTGCATAGTGATCATTGTGGTGTTTCCATATCTTTTATTGTAGTATCTGACTTAATCTCGAACCCGATTTAGTTAACCTCGAGCTTGCACGTCGGATGAGCTCAGCGCTGCAGAGAAAGTTGTTGAGGAAGTTCTGATCGATTTAATGACTGAGAGATTCATGTCAGAGAAAGGGTTATCTATAGGTGTACAGACTTCATCCATAAGAAATGTGCAAGCATCTCCCTCCATTGCTCGAGCCGGACTATCCCGACCGGTCAATGAGAGGCAAACTAAGAATAAGGATGATCTTCCGAACACTAAAATGATCCCGAGCATCCTAACTACCTACATTACACCCCTGAGCGATGCAATTAATTGGGATAGTGTGCCCAGAGACTTCGAGTACCCTTTAGTCATGACGTACCTACCCAAAGGGATACGCGTAGTTCGCATAGACCAAGACAAGATTGCAGCGTTGAAGTTTAGCGACTTCAACCTCAGTGACAGGAAGGTCTACAACATGCTCGCTCCATACAAGTACCTAACAAAGCCAAAGGGAAAGAATTCGAATATCATCCCTCAATCATGGACCCATAACCTCGTACAGTCCACATTGCTGAATGTTATGAAGATCCCACACTTTCGCAGACACTAGGAGGTGAATGCATGCATCAAGTTGTTGTTATCTTGTTACCACAGAGGTTACTTATGGTTAAACTGTCACATAACAGTGGATCCGATGTTAATCAATCGGATCACGGGCTTAAGCATGCAAGGCCCTGACCCACAGGATTTTTATCCTGGAAAAACCACAGACAGAGAATTAGCGCAGAAGATTAAAGAAACGTATGGTGATGTTGAGAAAGGAACACGAGGCTACAAGGTAGCCTCTATCCAAAATGGCACAGTGCGCCTAGCCTGTCAACTAATTGTTGGGAAATTAGTTCTCAAGAACCGGCCCACCTAAGTGACCGAATTTGTAGTCGACCTTGCAGGGAAGTGTGCGAAGGGTGTACAGATGAATTGGGTGCATTACCTTGTAAACCAGCTAGAGCTTGATTGCAGGGAAGCGTAGGACCAAGGGTATGAGTTCCATTTCAGCTGGCTTCTCATAGTGATCGCATTCATTGCATGGGAAACGACGGAAGGTGCGACCTTCCTGGACATCGAACCCTTTGAACCTATGGCTATGAAGTTCAATACCCTGTGGTACTCGAATGACATGAACAAGCAATGGAAGTCGAATGTCATGCTTTACACTTATTACAACCAGTTGAAGCTAGCCATCCAAGCCGAACCACGCATGACCCCGAATACTCTCCATAGGTTTCGGCCTTTGATGAAATTCAGCATGGACCGCCATTTTATTTACATCACAGTGCACACCAATGCTCATAAGCAACAACTGTAGTCATACTATAAGTTGACAGAAGAAGACCTTGAAAAGATCACCAAGGAATGGTCAGCAAACCTCCTCATTCCAGCAAACCCCTCAAAAATCTCTGACATCGAGAGCCTAGAAAGTGTGTCGGATACACCAGGCTCGAGAAAGACCAAGAAGGCTGAAGAGGTTCACGATGTAGAAAATGCCTCTATAAGGACTGCTTCCATTTCACCAGATGAAGGGGGTGATGGCGAAGAGGTAGAAGGCATAGACACACAACAAAATAAAGGTGAGGGAACATCACATAAAGATGAGCAAGACCCCTCGAAGAAAAGAAAGGTTTCTCCCCAGAAACCGTCATCACAGAAGAAAGTAAAAGAAACACGGACTAAGTTCCAGAATTTCCTCACTCCCGACGACTTCAATTTAATCGTTGCAGCCCTGAATGATGTTGTACTGGAGATAGTAGAGACACAGGAGGTGAAGCAGGAGAAGATGTATAATCATATTGAGATTGAACTCCAAGGGGTACAACAGGCACTACAGTCTAGCCGCGTAGTCTCCACTGCGCTTCTGGCAGTAGGAACACCGGAACCAGGGGATGAGCCATCTCAACTCCACCAGATTCTTGATACAGTCGAAGCTCACCTTCGACGGGCTTAAGAAGAAACAATGCAAGCCACTCAAGCTTTAACATAGGTACAAAGATTTATTATGGAGCAGCACAACACATCATAATTAGAAAATATTTCTCTCCAAGAAAAATGGGATTCAGAGAAAGAAGAGCTACAACAAAGAAAGGAACAATTTCTTGCAGATAAACTCGAGATAAAGGAATTGGTCAATAGATCACTTCTCTCTGTGATCATCGTCGAAGTACAAATAGAAGAATGGGTTCCACAATAGGTGGCACAACTGGAAGGAGTAATCCAAAAGCTCCAACAATGAATCACAGACCTAGAGCTCCACACAATGCCCGAAACTCCACAGGAGATAAGGGACCAAAGAGAAACAACTGCTCGCAGCACAGTTAACAGATTAAAATATCTTGCCTTGGAGTGCAAGAAACTAAGTAACCAGAGCGCCCAGACATATGAAAACCTTACAAAGAATTGATAATTACAAACGCTGGAATCGCAACTCCAGGAAGCAAAACAACATGCGGATACACTACATGCACAACTAAAGGCCCTATCTGCAGTAGATAGAATGAAAAGATCTCACAAACAATGAACAACTCAACAACAGATCCATATGCCAGAGCAAAGTGATGGAAGTCACTCAACAAATCCAACCTATACAAGACAAGGCATGCCTGTTGTTTTCTGAGATCTAAGGCCAAGGGGCAGAGC
This sequence comes from Picea engelmannii, assembly GCA_009831015.1. Taxonomy (NCBI): domain Eukaryota; kingdom Viridiplantae; phylum Streptophyta; class Pinopsida; order Pinales; family Pinaceae; genus Picea; species Picea engelmannii. Next base: position 16,843 of record ML804173.1, on the reverse strand, counting down.
TAGAACAGGTCGTCATCACCGCAGAACAACGCCTGGAAGGACCAGTAAATGACATAGTGATCTTGGAATTCACTGAGCAAGAGGCCACAACAACGCAGCAGCTTGAGCCAAGCTCGAGACGTTCGAGGTTAATTGTGTAGACCAAAGTGACTCAGGACAAGTCATTGGTGAGTGTTGGGGGCCTGTTGGCCCTCGACCAAGTTTTGGGATAATATTGGACATGTTTACCTATTTTGGGACTTCGACAACCAGTCGAAGGAAGAGCGCAAGTCGAAGCGTAGATCATGGAATCTCAACCCACTTTCGGGTCCCTTTTGGGTTTTTGGGAATATGTATGGGAAAGGGATGTCAGCCCGTGGGTTTACCCACGCTTAGGACCACTTTTGTAATACATAAATAGATATCTAGGAATCTATCGGAAGATACAGAGATGTATGTGATGTAAGCTAAGTGATAATAAATTTTGTAAGTTCTCTGTGCATGACTGTAAGAGGCTTGCAGAGCTAAGTGCAACTCATTGTAAGGAGTTGTGGAAGGATTTGTGTTGTAGTGCAAGGAAGAATGATCTAGCGAGTTGTGCAGATATTTTGTCCTATGCGAAGAAGGCTTTTGGTGGCTCTTTGTTGTAACTGATTGAAGACGCTAATAAAGAAGAAGAATTGGTGGGCGTAGCCCCAGGGTGGGGGTGAACCACGTAAATCTATGTGTTATGCTTTGTTCTTCAACTTGATGTGTTTATTCCTTCTTTTGCTAAGTGCTTTGATATATCTAGATATATATACTTATGCTTTGTGCTTCTTCGAGGTGTGTGAATGTTAGATCTGACATGTATGAATATGCTTAGTGTTGATCTACCGTATCTGATCTGTTTTACTGTTGCTAAGTGATGAAATGCCTTAGACCTAAGTGAATGTTGCGATGCTCTGTGCTATCTGCAAAGTATAATAAGGGTTGAATATTGACGAATGATTGATGCTAAGTGCTCTGTAAGAAATATAATCACATATCTATGTCCCAGCTAAGGTTGTAGACACTTGAGTCCTGCAACCACCCCTGCCTCTACCTTGGGTGAGACTTCATCTGCTTCGCAGGTGTTGCCAAAAGGGTCGGTAGATAGGGTTTTGTTGGTGCGTTGTTGGTGCATTGAACCCTGGGTCTGCCCCTGTGCCAACACTTTTGCTGGCATGGGAAGACGAAACTAGTGAGTGGTCAGGGGAAACATGGACAATTTGATTGATAGGCGAGGGAGCAGGTAAAGACATGTTAGGCCAACCATAATGTTGGAAGACTGTCGGGTGGAAAATCTCTTTCCATCCATAATTTTTGTGAACTTTAGGCTATAGTGAGACATGAGGAGGCATAGGAATACTAGGGACCTGTGGGGCTTGGAAGGGAGGTCTTTTGGGCCTAGGTTTGACCACTCCTCTCCCAATCCAGTTAAAAAACCCATATTGAAATAGCTGGCCTAACTCTTGCGAGTCTGCATCAAAGTGTATAGAGAATCTTGGCCTTCTTGGGCCCCTGTTCCAATTACCTCTTCCTCGGTTACCTTTTCCATGGTTGCCTCTGCTGAAAAAGCTCATTCTTGTATGCATAATTGATTAGAAAATAGTTTCTTTAACAACCATACATGAAAACTCTTTTAAAATATGAAATAAAATTTGGCTCAGCAACATATTAGACTCATGCAATCCAATCCATACAAATTGTTTAATAGTTGTCAATAAGCAGGGGGTGAACAAAGGTTATGGGATATGCGAGGGGTTTGTATTGAGCGAAAAATGTTAAAATGAGGGGGAAAAGATCATGATTACTTCTCGTAGACAACAAACAATCAATTGTAATGTAAACCAAAGAATATATCACTCTAATCCATCCCTCGATCGTAAACTGTCATAATACAGAGTTTCCATTAACTGTAATTAAATTTTAAGAACAAGGAGTGGATAATGAATATGGGAAGGCGAGGGGATTGTAATTAGCGAAAAGTGAAATAATGGTAGGGGAAAATAGAGGATATTGTTCGAAAAATTAATTAAGTAATCCATAAAATAGTTCTGTATTCAAAACCACTATTCCAGCACCAATTAACAATCAATGTTGTCAATTTAACCATTACTGTGTGTTAAAATTGTCCACTGTCGACATTTAAATTTTTAACACTTTTAATTAATGCAGTGTCATCATATTCAAAATCAACATGACCATCGAACATCCTATGTAAAGAATTTTGTTTCCTCTCACTTCTTCCATTTAATATTTAAAACAAATTCCAATGAACACACAGTCATTTGTTTCAACACTGTTCAACATCAAAACCATCAACCACTGTCCATAAATTATTTCCTCAAGTCAAACACAGACACAATTTCTTTTAAAAATGTGCCCGATTCCATTACTCTAACCAATTTAACAATTAAATTGCAATGGAACCATACTATTATAAAACTCGTGCCCATCTCTGATGGTGCAATCAAACGATATGATGCAAAATAACCATAAAACATACACAACAGACAACCAAGTCTCTGACACCAAATTTCCAATTTGTAACGATCCCGATCAGGATATATTAAACACACAACAACCACCAAAACAATTTATATTACGTTGTAGGAACACACAGACCACTCAAAACGCAAAGAACATTTATGTGACTGTAATTGTCTAATTACTTTGAATCAAAACATAAAACAATGTTGAGTTATCAATCAAACTTTTATCACAAAAGGAGGCAACGATTGTATGCCCATTTACAACTTCTCAAATCAACCAATTTATCTATGCCAAGCCATCGATTCAGCTATCATAATAAATAATGCAACGACTATATAGCAATAATAAAAACCACTGTCAACATTATTTCACCAACTCATAACAATCACAAAATACCTGATAGGGTGTAACTAGTTCATTTATCAAAATCGAGCTTTGAATAATCAAGGTTCATTTGGTGGAACCTGTTATAACCCTATGATTCATAGGATCATCTGTTGACTGGAATTTTTCACTCTGGGTGTATAGGTTTGCAAATAATATTTCATCTCTGCAAATTATTTTCAAGGGAAGCAGTGCACAAAATCCACATAATGCACTTATCCTA
>ML804172.1:134875-153028 GCA_009831015.1 Picea engelmannii | reverse complement strand
CTTACCTTCAAATAATTCTAGGTCATTTTCTCCATGGCACTTGAATGTGTTTAGGAGTGTTGTGGTGCATTTCCAAGTTTATGTAAGGGTGTTGGACTCATAATCTGGCATTTTCCACCACTTTGTTGTGACATTTCCCCACTAGTTCATATCCCTTCAATCCCTTCCATGTCAAAATTAGGAGGAGACTAGAAATGCTCATGTATTGTTTGAGGAATGTATAATTTTTTAAGAAGAGATTGAACCAGAGGAACATCCTCTTGGAAAATTTGTGAACCATTTCCCTCTCTAATTTCATAATCATTGTAATTATATCCAATCAAAATAACCATCATTTACTCATCAAGGATTTGGAATGGACTATAATAAAATCCTAGATGATTTTCCTATCGTGATGGATTAGAAAGGATCATAACATTTATTGATATATAAATTTGAATGGAATCTATTCAAAACCTTCAATTCACCATACCTAGCCTTGTATTTTCTCTTCTTTTAATGTCTTTTGACTAGGTTGCACTATCCTCAAAGGATTTCTTGATTGATTACATATGATCCCCATATTTCCCATTCAATTGGTTTGGAGTAGTCTAGAATATGAAAGTTGAGGTATCTTCCATATTGTAACAACCCTAAGTAATTAATTAATTGTCCTAATTTAATAATTGTTTAATGTATATTAGTTAATTAATTAATTGTCTTGATTTAATAATTGTTTAATGTATATTAGTTAATTAATTAATTAATTAATTGTCTTGATTTAGTAATTGTTTAATGTATATTAGTTAATTAATTAATTAATTAATTTCATGATTAAATATTTGGTTAATGAATTTGCATTTAATAATTTTAATTTATTAAATGGAAACTTAACATATCGAATGAGGGAACCATTAAAGAGAAAGGGGATAAGGTGGTTGGCATTGAATGGAGGGATAAGGTGGGCGAGTCTTAATGAAAGGGAGAAGGTGGTGAATGAAAAGGGGGGAAAGGAGGATAAGAGGGGGAAAAAAAAACATTCGAGAGAGGACTTTTAGATTTTGGGAGAGAGCATCATTTTGAGAGGGGAGGACTGTATTACTGGTTTTTGTTGGAGGAATTTGTTGGAGTGTGGTGGACTGAGACAGGGGGCACTTGTTGCTGGGAGTTTTGGGGTTGGGGGCCAGGAATCCTTACAGAATCTTGGAGCTAGGGAGCTGGAGAGGCTTTTTTCCTAGTTGGCTGGGAGGTTAGACGGTTTTGGGCAGAGCATCAGGCAAAGTTGGAGAATAGCAGTAGCATCAGTTAGAGGTATGCATTTTCATTATTTTGCTATTTTATGTAATTTATTATGATCTGCTCATAAATTTTAATTATGCTGAATGCTTATGAATGGTTATATGCTAAATAAGGAATTGTAAAGATGTTAGGATAATACTTCTCTAATTAAATTTATGTTTTATAAGGCTCTGTTGGTAGAGACCTTACACATCGTATCAGAGCCCTAGTTTAAAATCTGGAGCCAAGGGCCTACCTACCCACCCATCCTCTTGACTCTTGATTGCAAGCCATGTTTGTGTCAATCAACCCCCCCCCCCAAAAAAACCATTAAAACTGGTTGGCCTATACAGGTAAAATCCTTAAAAAGGGTGATATAAACATAAATAACTAGAGGTATAAATGATATATTTAAGGAAAACTTATAAAATCTGTGGCCATCTTTGTATTATTCAAAGTAATACATATTTATAATATTCATCTGTAAAAGAAAAAAATACGAGACTAGAGATAAAATTAAATCCTCAACTTATTACAAAGCTAGGTTAGAGTAGACTACTTAAAAAAACAAAAAAAATACTTTTCTCACAGGAGGATAGCTGAAAATTATGAGTGTTTAAAGTTTAAACTAAATAATTATTATCGATAGTTAAAGTCCAAAAATAGACACAATAGCCTATTCTCATCATTTCCTCACCTAGAGGAAATAATCCCTAATTTTTATTATTCAAGGGATATTCCCTTTCCAAGAAAGAGTGTCATAATTTTTCGGCTTCATGTAATTTAAGAATTGGTATGGACAATTATATCTTCAAATAGTGGAGTTAGAAAATGCTTCAAGAATGGAGTACTTGAACTAGGGGTGGAGATCGCCATGCTAAATACGTTTAGAATGGAAAATCACTAGAAGGTTTTTGTTGTAATCAAGGGGCAAGCACTCAATCATGACAAACAAGTCCTCTATGGGCACCAACTCTAGGCTTAAAGAAGAAAATCATGAAACAACTAAGGCCGTTAGCCAATGTTCATGAAACTGAAGCACAAAAAAATGTTGAAATGTAATGAAACTGAATGATGCAAACTATTCCATAATAACAAACTACAATTAGCATGAAAATAATACTTAAATCTTATTCGATTGAATTCCAATAACCAAATCTACAAAGTAGGAAAGACTACACTTGTAGATTGTTGCAATCTTGACACCCCAATGTTGCATGGAAGTAGCAAGGAGCAGATTATCTTTCTCTATGCGTCATGCACTACAAAAGTCCAAGCGCAAAGCCACATGGAGGAGAAACCCACAGGGTCAAGGTGGAGTAGTCTACACTTCAAAATCCAGCCACCTTCGACAGCTCTCCTGAGCACTAGCACAAGGCCTGTGCCAATATTTTCCTTTGCCCAATGCATAATCTCAATGGTGCCAATGTATGCTCTTATGGTGCTTCCTCATCCATCTCTGCACAGCCACAACCACAAAAGTATAAGAAGCAGTAGGGACAGGATGAAGCCACACATATTATTATACCAAAGCACACAACACACCTTGGTTGCTTCCACTTTAATCTCTAATTTCTTTGGCTACAAGAACCAATTATGCAGGGAATCTTACCACTTCATGGTAGGAGTCCAATAGAGGGGATTTTACTCAAATTGCTACTATTACACATGCGGCTTATAAGCTTATCCATTCTGCCTCCAAGGATTGGGCTCTAGACGTGAACTCTCCTACCTTATGAAGCGAGCTCGAGGGTGCTAGGGTTTCGGTGGGGTCTACTCTTGATCTAAAGGCTCTAGAGTCAGTCTATAAGGTGCCGAAATTGTACTCTCACTTAAAGATTCTCCAGGAAGGAGGTGCCATAAGGATAGAGGTCCTGATGAGCACTAAGTATTTACAACCCAAGACCAAGCACCAAAGCCAAGGCCACGAAACCGTGCCTGGCATAAAAAAAAAAATATTGGGCCAAATACCCTTCGAATCCGATATCCAAGCTATCCAGCCAAAGTCACATCGCATGCCAAGTCACATGATAAATCACACAAGGCGCCAAGGAGAGAGTCCAGAAGGGATCCAAAGTAGTGTACTACACACACAACAATCCAAAAAGCATAACATAACAAAAAAATATTGGTCTCAAAGGCCCAATCTCGAAGTATTCCATTCAAATCCATGTACTATCGAGCTACACACCAAAGTCTAGGCCACATCCACTATCGAGACTAATCACTAAGCCACGAAGGAGGGAGCCCATGGAGAGAGTCTTCCTGCACAATGCATCAATGCACAAGTATGGATTATACCATGCAAGCCCACGATGGAGTATAAAGCGCACCCGGGAGATACATCCAAACATAAAAGAAAACCCTACCTAATCAGGTTAAGCCGGTTCTGCAGTTAAAAAAAAAAACAATAATATGTCTATTGCGAACAAACGAATAATCAAAATATAACCTATAGGAAATAAGAATAGTATGTCGAGCACCCATATCTTGTGAATTCTACGCAAATAAAAAAAATCCAAGGCCATGGAAAATCGTACTGAGCACCAAGCCACCAGAGATAAGCCACAAAGGAGTAGAGGGAACGCGCCACTATACATGATGCGACCTCCAGACCTTGAAACTGTGGACACTGGGGTCAGTCGAGCAGAGAGATGGCCATGGCTACTGGCCTCATCCTTCACCCTGAGCTTTTGAAAAAAAAAGTGAAATGTAAAGGGGAGAGAGGGTAGGGTTTGAAGAGATAAGGATGGAGGAGATTAGGGTTAAGGGATGAGTGCCGGGGGGAGGGGGCACGTGGGCCTCATGCGAGGACCCACTGCCCAACTTTAGATATTTTTTTTTAATTATATTATTTTTTATTATTTTTAATTATTATTATTATTATTATTATTTTTATTTATTATTATTTTATTTTATTTTTATTTTAATTACTTTAATTGTGTTTTAAATGATTAATTTTAATTTTAATTCTTAATTTTAAATAATTAAATTAAATTTTTAATCATAGTGAATTTCAAAGCAATTTTAATCATAGAAATTAATTACTTTAATTTCTAAATTTTAATTTTATTCAAAGCATTCATAATAATAATTAATTAATCATTCAAAAATTAATTAACTAGTGATTTGAATGATTAATTAATTAAATGTGTAATTAACATTAACATATTTAATAATATTAATAATTAACATAACATTACGATACTAATAAAATTTATTTTTGGATTAGATTAAATTTTTGTTGGAGAGGACGAGTTTTGAACCAACGACCTATCCACCGAGTATAGAGCTTTCACCAAAGACCGTACACCACTGTGCCATGATAGTAATGATAGGTTAAATGTGTTGATCACATGCGAGAGAGTCAGTAGTTTCCTTAGGCGAAAACATCGAGCTTAGAGGCTTTCGACCCTGACCTAGCCACTTCCCCTAAAGAGAGTAACATCTGTTTACAGACAAGTTAGAAAAACAAAAAAACTTACACCTAAGCCTGTTTTCAAGTTTAAATTGTGCAAATGTGAACTGCCCTAGACTCTCCCTGACAAACTCTTTGTTGATGTAGATTCAATTATACATGATGGTTAGGACCTGAGGAAATTGAGGTAGAGGGGCATCGACGCAGAGACCACCAACACCGCCACCGCCATTGCCTGAATTAGCTCTCATTCTGCGCTCTTTGGAGGCCATAAATGAGACTCTAAAGGGGCGTCAAACAGTAGGGATCGAAGTGGAGCCCCCACTTCTGGAACGGGTAATATTGAAGCGTCGAGGGATTTATGGGGAGGGCCTCCACCTGAAGACATCACTAGAGAACTACAAAAGATCAAACTTCCAGAGTTTTCCGAGGGTCGTGCCAGTGAACGTGCAGAGGCATGGTTGGAAGGCATGACAAGGTGTTTTTCCTTAAGGGACTATGCATCCACTTCAAAGGCAAATATAATGATCTTCCAGTTAATGGACAATGCCTTGAACTAGTGGGGCAACCTGGAGAGGCAGTTTCACTTTACCCCATACACCGTCTCTTGGGAACTTTTTGAGGAAAGGTTCTGAAGGAAATATCTACTAGCTTACTATGAGGAACAACAGGTGGGAGCATTTCATGCTCTAGTACAAGGGAATAGGACCGTGGAAGAGTATGAGATTAGGTTCATGGAATTGGTAAAATATGTTTCGTACATGGATAATGATCAAATATAGGCATAATGCTTTGTCTATGGGTTAAACCCTAAGATAAGGGCCATGGTACGGATGTGGAAACCATATTCAGTAGCGGTTGTAGTAAAAAATGCATGTTATGCTGAGGAACACATGAACTTAAATGGAGGTATGAGGTCGACCTTTCCACATCATCTTGGATTCGTGGGGAAGGCCCCTAGGACATTCTCCAGGGGAGGGAGCTCCAGGCCACCTCCATATGGTAATAGAGTTGCACTAAGGACAATCACCACATGTATTTCAATGGCAGTGAGTGAAACATCCCATTCATCACCAACGACGTAGGCAAGTCCACAACCATCTCAAGGAGCAACTAATAGGGGAAATGGTTCCAGGGGAAGGAACTCATTTCAGAGACTGTCACAGAGTGGTGCATAGGTTCCATATCGTGTTACATGTTGGGGGTGTGGAGGACCCCATTACCAGTGTGACTGCCCAGAGTTACAATCAGGGTTTGTGCATAGAGAAGGAAAGGCCCTGATGGGAAGAGCAAGTGGCAGTCACCAGATTTATGAAGCAGTTAATAATCGCTAGGCAGAACATCAATCCATAGTGGTGGACTCGTTAGGTACGCTAAATCATATCAATGTTAAAATTTTATTTGATTCTGGTGCTACAGATAGTTTCATTTCACCATCTGCATTAGAAAAGAGTGGGTTAGCAGCCTACGAGCATGATGAATTTAAAAAAGTCGAGATGGCTTCGGGGGAAAAACAAGCGGTAGGACCTAGTGTTGATAGTTGTCTAGTAGACCTGGGAGTGTGTACTACCAAGTTGAAGGTATACATTATTGCTTTCGGGGCATATGACCTAATCATTGGAATGGATTGGTTAGAAGCCCATCAAGCTATGGTAGATTGTTTCACAAAAAGATTTCTTTGTGTTGACGATGAAGGAAGGCCAGTAGAGATCTAGGGTGTACGGAGAAAGGTGTCTCTACACTTTATCTCAACTATGAAGGTTAAGCAGTGCATGAGGCAAGGGTGTCGACTTTATGTAGTGGAAGCAGTGAGTGAAAGAAGAGGACCCTCCTTGGAAAAGTACCCAATATTGTCAGAGTTTAAAGATGTTTTTATGAATGAGTTACCAGGGTTACCTCCTGAGAGGGAGCTTTATTTTACTATTGAGCTAAAACTTGGTGCAGAACCAATTTCCAAGACTCTGTATCAGATGACAGCACCAAAACTTTGTGAGTTGCAGATGCAGTTGAAAGAGCTACTCAACTTAGGGCTAATAAGGCAGAGTGTCTCACCTTGGGGTGCACTAGTAATTTTTGTGAAGAAGAAGGATGGTTCCTTACGAATGTGCATATATTATAGGGACTTGAGCCATGCTACAGTGAAAGATAGGTACCCAATGCCACAAATAGATGATCTCTTCAATCAGATAAAAGGAGAAGCGTATTCTCAAAGATTGATTTGTGATTAGGGTATCACTAGTTAAGGATTAAGGAAGGCGATATTCCTAAAACTACCTTTTGAACTCGGTTTGGGCATTATGAGTTTTTTGTGTTACCTTTCGGATTGACCAATGTGCCAGCAGTATTCATGAGCCTCATGAATGGTGTATTTCGGAAATACCTAGGCCTATTTGTACAAGTATTTTTAGATGATATCCTCATCTATTCCAAGAACGAAAGAGAACATGAGGAACACTTGCAAGTGGTGTTGTCTTGCCTTAGAGAAAACAAATTATATGGGAAGTTGTCGAAGTGTTCCTTCTTCCAGAAAGAAATTCACTATTTAGGTCATATCATTTACGGGGAAGGAATCTCTGTGGACCCAGAAAAGGTAAAGGCCATTATGGAATGGCCAGTGCCAAAAAATTCTCATGAGGTAAGAAGCTTCATGGGGCTAGCAGGTTATTATCGAAGATTTGTGGAAGGGTTTTCTAAAATAGCGAAACCCATCACCACTTTGCAGCGCAAGGGGGTCAGGTATGAATGGACAGAAGAATGCGATAGCGCATTCATCAAGCTTAAAAGGTTACTAACTAGTGCACCAATTCTACGAGTGTTGGATATGGAAAAGGACTTCATAGTCTGCATGGATGCCTCGAAGAAAGGGTTGGGGGCCATGCTAATGGAGGATGGAGGAGTGATAGATTATGCATCAAGGAAGTTGAAGAAACATGAGGAACTTTACGCTACTCATGATTTAGAGTTGGAAGATGTAATGCTAGCTCTGAAACTTTGGAGGCACTATCTAGTAGGGCGAAACTTTGAGCTCAAAACAAACCATCAAAGTTTAAAACATCTCTTCACTCAAAGAGATCTGAATGCTATGCAAAGGCGATGGAGTGAGTTCATGAGTGAGTACGATTTTGGTATTTCATATATCAAGGGAAAAGAGAATGTGGTCCTGGATGCCTTGAGTAGGAAGCCATGTGTCTTCTCCTTGGTACCCTTAAAATTCAATCTAAGGGAACGTGTGTTGACGCAACTCCAGGGAGACAGTTGGTATTTAAAGGTTACTTCAAACCTCTAGAGTGGGAGGCAAGTAGATCCAAAGTATGAAGGATATAGTATGGAAGAAGACGAACTATTAAGATATCGAGGAAGGATGTACATCACCGAAAGTGGGAATATTCGAAGCATCATACTGAAGGAAGCCCATAGAGCACTTTATTGTGCGCATCCGGGTGTGAAAAAAATGTACGTAGATATAAACAAGCTATTCTTCTAGATAGGCATGAAGTGCGATGTAGTCCATTTCATTGCCAAGTGCCTAGAGTGTCAACAAGTGAAAGCCGACCACCATCACTCGACAGGCCTTCTACAACCACATGATGTTCCTATGTCCAAGTGGGAAGTCATTTCCATGGACTTTGTTGTGGGGTTGCTGCTCACATATCATAGACACAATGCCATTCTTGTGATAGTTGATAAGTTAACCAAGAGTGCTCATTTTATTCCGGTTAGAGACACTTATGATGTCACTAATGTGGCACGCGTGTTTGTAAGTGAGGTCATCTATTTGCATGGGATACCTAAGAAGATCATTTCATATAGGGACTCCAGATTCACTTCTAGGTTTTGGAAAAGTTTGCAGTCAGCGTTGGGGACTCAGTTGAACTTAAGCACAACTTATCATCCTAAAACAGATGGGAAAACTGAGAGAGTAAATCAAGTCATGGAAGACATTCTTAGGATGTATGTCATGGATAATCAAACCCATTGGGAGAAGTACCTACCTTTGGTAGAGTTCACCTACAATAACAGTTTTCATAGCTCCATCGGAATGCCACCCTACGAAGCTTTGTATGGAAGGCCATGCAAAACATCATTGAGTTGGGAGAGGTTAGAAGACCAAGTAACAGTTGGGCTAGAATTGATTTAGGAGATGGAGGAACAGGTGATTCAAATTAGGCAGAGACTAAAGGAAGCATAGGATATACAGAAAAGTTATGCGAATGCACACAAGACTGATCGAAGTTATAAAGTGGGAGATCAGGTTTTCATTCGTATCAGGCCTAATAAGAGTACCATTCGATTTAGGAAGGGGAAAAATTTGTCACCTCGATTTATAGAACCATTCAAAATCCAAGAGAAAATTGGACCTGTTGCCTATCATCTCGTACTGCCACCCCACTTGCATAAAACTCATAATGTTTTTCATGTATTTGTTCTACGTCATTATGTTGCTGATGAATCACATAAACTAAATTGGAAGGAATTGTAGGTATCAGACGCGGGAACCCTCACGGTAGAACCGTTACGCATATTGGACCATAGAGTCCAACAGCTCAAGAACCGTCTAGTAGACCAAGTTAAGGTCCAATGGGACAAGTATAGTCGAGGATATGCTACTTGGGAAGATGCTGAGACATTACGATGGGATTATCCCTCACTTTTTTGACCACCTCGAGAATATGTTTCTTGAAGGTTGGGTGTATGTAACACCACCTTTGGACTTAGACAGCTAGGATTACCTGAGGCCTAAACACCCTTTATTTTCTATTCACAGTGAAACTATTAAATGATACCCTTGAACTTTTAAGACGTATGAACCTTTATGAATATTTAAATGTATTTGAATAATGATGGATATGATGCAATATATTGTGAGAATGTAAATTTTATGAATGTTTAAATGTTATTGATAATGACGGATATGATACGATCTACTATGTGAATGTAAATTCTATGAATGTTTAAATGTTATTGATGATGATGGATATGATGCGATATACTGTGTGAATGTGAATCCTATGAAGGTTTAAATGCTATTTGAATGATGTTGGATATGATGCAATCTATTATGTGAATGATAATTCTATGAATGGGTGACGTTAATTGAATTATGGGATATTATGAGATCTATTTCTAACTTGAAAAATTTGATGTTAAATTTGTTGGTACATGGATACCGCATTGAAATTATGGTTGTATGCAATTACGTGATGATAATGCATAGATATGTATGAGTTTGTGCTACAGACTAATTTGCAGGTCATTGGGTTATGAAATAGCCAAGGGATAATGATAATGAAAGCGGATGTCATGACCACTGACCGAGAAACAATATGGTATGAATCTTTGTATGTGAAATTATATTGGTTTGGATGCATTGCTATGATATGGGAAATAGTGCAAGATTTCAGGTGGTGAGACTGCCCAAAACTGAATAAACGACGACAAAAATCCCAGCAACACCGTGCCACTGTATATTCCATTATAGGGTGTAGACCCTAGTCCTGTTAGGAGGGGTGGAGACATTTCCCATCGTGTATCCTTTGAAACCTGGAGTCATGGGACGACGGTGTTAGGTCATGCTCCCCTAGACGTGTGATGACGACTGTCAGTTGCCTGCTGGGGAAGCTTGGTCAATATAGTGACACTTTCGCTTACAGGTTTTATTTGGAGTTAGGTCAATATAGTTGATGCTCCAAGATAGTCCAGCAGAGGAAGGATAGGAATGGAAGATGGAAGTAAGTTAGGGAGGAAGGATGAGTAGAAATAGTTGAGAGTGTATGGAAATTTTCCTTATGGTGGAATTTATTGTTTTTCTTTCTGAAAAGAAAATGTGTATATATGAATATTCATAATTACTTAACTAAAATACAATTGTCTAAATAACATTGTTGAGCTAGATAATTGTAATTAAGGGATTTCAAAAACATTTGATTGGGTTATTATCTTTTATAAAATGAATAGTCTTGTTGAATGGATTGGATGCATACAAAAATTACTATAGAGGTGATAGTTATTGTTATTAGTACATGCACGAGACTTGTATGTACTAGCTACACATGAATTTCTTGCACATGTACACTAGTATGTATGAGTTTTCTTGGCTTACTTACTGATAATGTTGGTTATTGGATATGAATGTGTGAACCCTGTGTCTTTTCCCTTGTATCTTAAAATACTTTAAATTCGAGACGAAGTTTCCTAAAGGGTGGGTGTATGTAACAACCCTAATTAATTAATTAATTGTCGCGATTTAATAATTGTTTAATGTATCTTAATTAATTAATTAATTGTCCTGATTTAATAATTGTTTAATGTATATTAGTTAATTAATTAATTTCATGATTTAATAATTGTTTAATGTATATTAGTTAATTAATTAATTAATTAATTTCATGATTAAATATTTGGTTAATGAATTTGAGTTTAATAAATTTTAATTTATTAAGTGGAAACTTAATGTATCAAATGAGGGAACCATTAAAGAGAAAGGGGATAAGGTGGTTGGCATTGAATGGAGGGATAAGGTGGGTGAGTCTTAATGAAAGGGAGAAGGCGGTGAATGAAAAGGGGGGAAAGGAGGATAAGAGGGGGAAAAAACCCATTCGAGAGAGGACTTTTGGATTTTGGGAGAGAGCATCATTTTGAGAGGGGAGGACTGTATTACTGGTTTTTTCTGGAGGAATTTGTTGGAGTGTGGTGGATTGAGACAGGGGGCACCTGTTGTTGGGAGTTTTGGTCTCGGGGGCCAGGAATTCTTACAGAATCTTGGAGCTAGGGAGCCTGAGGGGCTCTGTTCCTAACTGGCTAGGAGGTTAGACGGTTTTGGGTAGAGCATCAGGCAGAGTTGGAGAACAACAATAGCATTAGTTAGAGGTATGCATTTTCCTTATTTTGTCATGTTATGTAATTTATTATGAACTGCTCATAAATTTTAATTATGATGAATGGTTATATGATGAATAAGGAATTGTAAAGATGTTAGGATAATGCTTCTCTAATTAAATTTATGTTTTATAAGGATCTGTTAGAAGAGACCTTACACATATCCTAAACTTTTTTTTCCTTGTTGAATTTCAATTCTTCACACGATCTTACAATTATTTTGGAAAAATCATGCTTCACATGTTTGATTCCATACATTCATGAATGTTTTATTTTATCAATTGATCCATCAGTATCACATTTTGTTTCTATAACCTTTCAATTTGTTGGATAGAATCATATAAATAGTCATGTAACTGAATAATTTCTTGATTGAAATTTTGCAAATGTTTTCCTCATTTACCCATTTTTAGATATTCAATTGTGTCATGCTCACTTACTTTATGTCTCGCTTTCTTGAACTTGTCACCAACAACCTTAGGGTGTTAGGTGCTACTGATGATGCACAAAAGATAGTTATTATATAATGATTTGAGTTTGATGTATCTCACTTGAATGCTATTGTGAAAAGACAATGACCTCCTTATTCAATTTTAAGCACGTATTGATCTCAATTGATTTTTGAATTTTAAAACACCTTATTAACTTTGAAAGGGGTTGTAACTCCACCCTTTGTATAATTTAATGATTCATTTTAATGAATCAAACTTATCTTTTAATTTGTATAATTCAATGACTCGATAAACTATTGACTCAAAGAGAATTGTTCTCAATGGATTTATGATTTAATTTCACTCCAATGTCTTAAAGTTCAATGACACTAAATGACATAATCAATAATGTGATGTTTTTGAAGATGATTCTTGAACCTTATACCATCTTGCTTGTTGAACTTTCAATTATTTTATGCCTTTTTACTTCATGTGTGTATGGTGTAAGGACTATGTGCAATTGCAATTTTTAAGTGTCCAAAGTAGACACAAATTAACTTCATCAAGCATCCAAGAAATCATCACCACACATGAGTTGAGTTGATGATCCTCCACAACAAATCGTCCCTTGGTGAAAAGAAATTAGTAACATGAATATCAAACTCCCTTATATTAGTATTAGTAGGTATCCAGGGAAATTCAGACTCAAATTGCCCAATGGATTCTCAAGAAATATTGTGAAAGTGCTATTATTAACTAGGGTGAAGGAGGAGCCATTGCGTCCTTGGCTTGATGGTGGAGGAAAATATAATAAATGTGTAGAGTATTTCCCTACTAGTGGACATAAGTGAAAGACATATCTACATAGAATAACAATCACTTGTAACTATTATTGTTGAGATGGACAATGGGGCGAGTTTCTACCAATATGATAGGTGTTTAGAGACCTAATGGATAGAAAGACACTCACTGGTCCATCACTCACTTTTTCTAGACCAAAATCACATTATAACCAATGAACCAACACATCGTACTTTCACCCAGGAACTATATGCTTGCTGGCATTTTATAATACTCCTACCTTCCTATCAAGTCCTCTGCATGCACACATAAGATATTGTTACCCAAATATGTTTGTCCATCAAGTCCTATGCACGAGTGCATAATAAATTGTTACTCAAATAACAAAACATAGGGAAATTCTCCATTCAACATACAATATAGCAAATAAAAAACATGACATAATACATATCAAATTATAGTCAGATTGAATAGGTTGGGATTGAGTGAGCTATAATATGCATGTTAAAAGGTCATAGGTGATGCATGGAGTGCTCTACAATGAGAAATTGGCTAAGAATGAGAGAAAATGGGCTAGGTTGAGGTTAGATTTCCTTTTTTTTATTTATGGTGAAATCAAAATTTATGAGATCATATGCCACAAAGATTATATGTGTTAGGTTCCTATGATATAGTCATCTGGTATCCAGTTACCTATTTGGAAATTTTCTTTGAATCATTTTTTTTTTGAATGTCTTCATGTTAATAAACTCAGAGTTATGGTCCAGTGATGTATCTTATATCTCAAAAGGTGCCCTGGTATATCCAAAGTTGGAAAATGATGGTTTGATCTCTTGAATGCAAAAATGTCAAAGGTTAGCTTTCGACAGCTAAGGGTCGGTTTTCAATGTGTTATAAGCTGTTGAAAGTTCTCACTTTTGCTAGCTAAAAAGGTAGGCACATGTGTTCTTAGTTTTCAAAAGCACAAATGTTTTCTAACGGTTAGCCTGTCCCGTCAAACCCCCAAACCGCCGTAGCTACACATGCCATGATGATTCTAAATGCCACTGAAATCATGTATGCAGATAATTTTCCATGATCTAAGGTGTTCTACTATGATTTTGATTGATGTTTTGAGAAATCATTAAACCTTGAGCTATTAGATTTGAAACCCTTACTGTCATTTTTGAGATTTTTCCATCATCAAAAATCATTTTTCATTATCAAATTTTCCCAGCATACCATATGGCATTCTCTATCTTGAATGAGAATTATAATTTATAGTCTAGCTCATGCGTTTTCCTCCATTACTTCCATTTCTCCCTACATTAGCACTGATCTTCCACTCTAGCCTGATTTTGTTGTTTGTAGGTATTAACATTTGTTGCAGATGTCCAGTGGAGGAAAGTTGCTCAGGAAGGAGATGAATGATGTCTTATATCTTGAATCTCATCCTGAGATTTGCTAGATGTTTAAAAAAGCATGATGCTATAGGTATTGTGATAAATTGCAGGGGTATCACCAAGGTGTTGTTGAAGACTTTTCTCAGAGCTTTGATGGAGAAAAAGTAACATCGGGTCCATTAATGGTAATGCAAATTGATGAGGCTAGTGTTGCAACACAAACAAAAATGCCTGGGCAAGGTGAGATATGGTTTAAAACAACTGTCACTAAGGATATTGAGTTCAGGTCTTACCTTAAGCTTGGATTTCAAAACATTATTTGGAAAAAGGATGTTCCTAGGTCTTACTTGGAGGAGAAATGGCAACATTTTCTAAAGGCAATTCAAGTGTACATCACTTGTGAAGGTCGGTATGGTATAGTCATGCTCTATCACTTCAAACGAATGAATCATTTTACATGAAAGTGTCCTCTGAATCTACCCCATTACCTTCACATGATATTAACTAAGATGTCACACCAAGTTCAAGCTAAGCCTGATAATGTGCACACTAGGATATTCCATCATGGGATAATCAAGTTGATCATTCTAGAAGAATTGAGGAGGAGGGACAAAACTTGGGAATATCTCTTGTTTTGGGGAGAATTTGAGTAAGAAGTCTAGCCCAAGAAAGGAGGGACTCCCTCATAGGAATTGATCTCCCCAAAAACCAGCAAAAGGAAGAGAAGAGCATTATCTCCTATGGAAATTGTCACCAAGGTTTCTCCCTTAAAATCAGAGAAAGAAAAGAAGAGGTTAGAGTTTGGGAAACTGGCAGAAGATCTAGAAAAAACTGCATCAAAAAGTGTCCTAAACCTACCTTATTCTGATTCAGATTCAGAAACTTTAACTGTAGAAATGGTGGAAAATCCATCAACTGTGGAAAGGGGAAACATTGAAGAAGCTAAAATCAAAGTCTCAGATCTTGAAATACCTACAACATCAATAAGCAAGGTCAACAAATAATCAAAGATTAAGGTGCTTAAAGAAAAGATATTGGAGCTGAAATTGCTTGAGAGGGTTATCAAATCCCAAAACCAGACTGTAATGAACACATTAGATGAGGTAAGTGATTGTTTTGAAAGGTTAGCTAAAATTCATGTAAAGGAGCAGAAAAGGAAAAATAAATTGCTCAAGGAGAGTCATAAGCTGCATAAAATGGTTAGACGCTTAAGGATCAAACTGATGCTTAAAGATCCTAAGCTAGGAACACTTACTAATCTAGAATCTCTAGCAGAAGCTGCTGTGAATCTCAATGAAGATCCTGAAGGGTAGACAGATCAAAGAAATTCCATTTTTGCAATTTTGGAAACAACTTAAAATACTGGCAGTTTCAACAGCTTAACCAAATTTGAAAAAGTATTGTTAGTTGCCGAATCCTATGACTTTTGGCAACTTATCTTACTCTGTTTAGGAATGTATTCTGCTAAAAGCGTAGACAGAGGCATAACATTATATTTTTTTGCCCAGATCGAATATTTTTTCTGCCACATCATTCGAGGAATATTTCAAATGAATTATAACTCTAAAATGGATAAATATCATCCTCTTTTTCAGAGTTTAGTGGAAAATACAAATGATAAAAGGCTCAAAATTTATCCTATTATTGGTTGAATATTTTCCCAGGTGCCAGAAACGGATCTCGAGTTGCCTTGTCATCACCCAAAAGACTGCTGAAGATGTCGAAGATTGCTGAGGACTACCAAATTAGTATAAGGGGTTGACCCCTTAAGATAAGACTTGATCCTACTTTTGTGAAACTTTTTTGATTATGTACTATTTTTAGCATTTCGGATCCTTTTTGATAGGATCTTATATTTTGATGTAAAGGCTATAAAGCCTATTATTTCAAAGGAATATGAGGTTAGACTGATAGGGAAGGATGGAATGGAAATGTCCCCATCCACTATAAAAATGTTTCAAAAAACTGTAAGTGATTGTTATGAATGAATACAAAGGCATTATATTTCCAGATTCTTGTGTCATGTTTAAGTGGTGAATTTTTTCCCCTGATGTAACTTGTTATTGTCCTGTTTCACATGCTGTTTATTTTTGTATTGTTTATGAGAAGACAATGTGCAGTATTTGTTCTTAACACCCTGTGCTGGATCGAAACAATATTTATGTTTTCTTCCAAGTTTGAAATGTAGAATTCAGATAAGATCTTCTCTGCATTTGAAATGAACTTTGATCTATTCTTATTTTCCCATTTCATAAGCTCAAAGGATACACTGACATGATTACCCTGAATCTTTGAAACCAAGATCACAATCACACTATCTCAAAACCTTCGACTGCTCATATATTTCTTCTCCTTGTAAATCATGGGCAGGATGCCACATGATTTACCACACAACATTTCTGAAGGTAAAATCTTAGTCATTTGTATGATTCCTATTAAACATAGGGTCATAACAGTTTCAAAACTATACTAGATTTTGATTTGAGTATTTTAGTTAGAACTCAAGTGCCTAAGCTTACAAGTTAATTTTGTGAAGGTATCTTTATTTCCCTAGCTTTTAGATAGATTGATAAAACCTTGATTATTTTTTATTATTGAACATGTTTGTTATACTATTCTTTGCAAACATTATATGTATTGGGACAAGTAATTTCACAATTGCATTTTGTTGTTTCTAAATTAGGAATTATTCTTACACTTTATGATATTGCACATTGTAGAACTAAGAATTCATTAAAATTTGGTGATGTAATTCAGTGTAGAGAATGTGCATATTGCATCATGTACAAAAAAATAATAGAACAACTAAGCTTTCTCATTGATGAATTAAATTATATTCATAATATTACATGGTGCAATTATTTTGAGCTTGTATTCTACTCATCATTTTCACTACGCCATCACATGAATTCTTCTTTTAACTTATCGTTTAATGTAAAAATATGAATAAAAACAATTTAAGGTGAATACTGATAATACGAATTCTAGCTTTGGTCTTTATTTAGTGTTGCTATTTTTGGATTTTTATTCATAAACCATAGTTTGTTTAAATGATGCAATATTTTACTTTGTCATAAAATGATACATACAAAAATAATTACTATAATTTCCCATGGACAATCTCACTTAAAAAAAACATATTGGACATTTCAACAATATTAAATTTAGTTTATGGACAATGTTTCCTATGCATATTTTTGATAACAAATTTCAAGCACAAACCCACCGATTACGATGCTTTCATCACAAACCCACCGATTTCAATTAGCATATACTAATCACTTTCTTATTGTGTTAGATATTTTTTCTATTACACTGCTATAGGGACATAGCCACTACACAGATCTTGTTAATTTAGGATTCAATATATGACTTTTGGATAAAAACCTATAGGGGACTTTTATGGATAATCATCTGTCTCCAAAACTAACTCAAAAGATACTCATGAATACTCTCACTAGAATCTATCTACTAATGATATGATATCCTCATACATTTTAACAACATCTATTTATACTACAAAAATGGGTAAAAACCCTTTACATCAAAGACAAAAACCCTTTACATTGTGATGTCCTTCTTAATGCCTTTGAATTTTGATGGGAATTGTTATCCACATTTTTGGTTATCAAGATGATAATATGATTATGTCATGATGATAGAAGATCAAACTCTTCATTAAGAACTTTTTCCTGAAGAAAGTTACACTTGTCATTTTCTCAAAATCCTATCTTGAAAATAGTTCGTAGGCTGCATTATACTCTCCTGCGGGAATCCTTAATTTCCGCATGCTGCATTCAGCTTGACTGCAGACAATCCACACTGTGTTAATGGTTAGGGTGCATACATGTTTCTAAAGGAGAAAAATGAATAAGTTCTCGATCCTTCTAGAAGGAATCTTCTATAAGGATGAGTTGGAGTTCGAATGGTTGGCAAAATACTGACTTTCCAGATATCTTGGGATCATTCCCTATCCAAGTAACTAATC
>ML804172.1:67322-134775 GCA_009831015.1 Picea engelmannii | reverse complement strand
TTCAGTTAATGCAATACATGAATATGTCCCTTTCCCATAATGATGATGTCATCTTATTACATGATTCCTTGATCACATGTATAGACTAGATATTGAATATATTAATACCTTTGCTGTGATTGGTTTGTGTTGTTGTGATTGAACGACACAAGAGCATCGGAGCGGAGCAAGGAACAACAAATATTAAAGGAGAGCGTTTATAAGGTATGAACACTATCCATTTCTCTTAGTTCGTTCAATAGCTAGATCTAGGGAAAGAGTAGTATTCTGTTACGGTTTTTTCCAGATCCAGGTGGATCTGGGGAGATTGGTCTGTGTCCGCACTCATGAATTTATCCATAAACAGGAATAGTCCAGAAACCCTCACATATCGTTAAGGAATGTGAATAGTCTATCCATGTCAAATTTCAATGCATACAAAAACAGTTTGAAAAAATTTCAAAGTTGGCCCCATTCACATGTCACTGTTGCCCCCCTCTAGTATTTTTATGGTGTCGATTAAGAAATCAACGAAAAAGAGGGATTTTTCATCACAACTATGAAATAGATACATTTTATATACATTAATGTAGAACCTGAAAGAAAAATGAAGAAAGACTGACGAAAACTTAAAACTTGCGTCAACCAAATTGTGTACTTTGAAAGAAAATTAGGGTTTATGGTTTACATGAAGAATTGATGATGGAAGAAAGTGGGTGTGTGAGTGAAATTTGAGTCAAGTAACCCTCCCATATAGTTAAGGCATGAAAATAGTCTATCCATGTCAAATTTCAGTGCACATAGAAACTGTTTGAAAAAAATTCAAAGTTGGCCCCATTCACAGGTCACTGTTGCCGATGTCTAGTCCTAATACAATTTTCGTTTCTTTTTCCTTGTTCTTTGTTCCTCATTTATCATTACTCATTCCTTGTTCCTCGTTCCTTGACCATGGTGTAGTCCCCAAGATCCATTATTTTTGTACAAAACATACTAATGGCATAAAATGTCCCACACGAAGACCAAATTAATATCCACTACATAAGTCTTTTGTCTTTTTTCAAGGACTATGTAATGAATCTCAATTCTAAGAAGATTCAAATAGGATATAAGAACCTTAAGTTATTTACTTAACCATGGGTGACATAACACTATCATTCGATAGTCAAATTGTTACATTTCATTGTCAGGCATCATGTGTATTGAGGGCTTGAGCCACCACAAAGGAAACATACAAAGAATATTTGTCTTATGAACAAGATATGGTACTATCCATTTTGAGGTTTGGAATAGAGATTTTTATTATATAATACACTACATTTCACCATAATATAATCCCTACACTCCTTGCAAACCATGTAACACCATTCAAATTAGACACAATCTTCTTGCGATGAATTAGCTATACTATCGACGAACTTTTTTCGTCGATAGTATAGCTAATTCGTCGAAAGATTATTTACATTCATCTCTCTTGTGATGATATCAAATGATGCCTGGATTCATTTCTTATTTGGTTTATCAACTTAAAATTAAAATTTGATACTGTGCAAGCTAGCTGGACCTTGAGTCAAATACAAATATGAAATTTGGAATCATTAACATATCTACTAGAACATATGAAAAATAGGGTTTATGGTTTCCATGATGATATGATGATCGAAGAAAGTGGGCATGTGAGTGAAATTTGAGTCCAGAAACCCTCCTGTATCATTAAGGCATGAAAATAGTCTATCCATGTCAAATTTCAATGCATACAGAAACAATTTGAAAAAATTTCAACGTTGGCCCCATTCACATGTCATTGTTGCCCGCCTCTAGTATTTTTATGGTGTCGATTAAGAAATAAAAAAAAAATAGGGAATTTTCATTACAAATATGAAACATATACATTTTATATACATTAATTTAGAACTTGAAAGAAAAATAAAGAAAGACCAACGAAAACTTAAAACTTGCGTCAACCAAATTGTGTACTTTGAAAGAAAATTAGGGTTTATGGTTTACATGATGAATTGATGATGGAAGAAAGTGGGTGTGAGTGAAATGTGAGTCCAAAAACCATCCCATATCGTTAATCCATGAAAATAGACTATCCATGTCAAATTTCAATGCATACAAAAACTGTTTGAAAAAATTTCAAAGTTGGTCCCATTCACAGGTCACTGTTGCCGGTGTCTAGTCCTAGTACAATTTTCATTCCTTGTTCCTTGTTCCTCATTCCTCATTCCTTGTTCCTTGTTCCTCATTCCTTGACCATGGTGTAGTCCCCAATATCCATTATTTTTGTACAAAACATACTAATGGCATAAAATGTCCCACACGAAGACCAAATTAATATCCACTACATAAGTCTTTCGTCTTTTTTCAAGGACTATGTAATGCAAATCAATTATAAGAATATTCAAATAGGACCTAAGAACATTAAGTTATTTCCTTAACCATGGGTGACATAAAACTATAATTCAATAGTCAAATTGTTACATTTCATTGTCAGGCATCATGTGTATCGAGGGCTTGAGCCACCACAAAGGAAACATACAAAGAATATTTGTCTTATGAACAAGATATGGTACTATCCATTTTGGGGTTTGGCATAGAGATTGTTCTTATAGAATACACTACATTTTACCATAATATAATCCCTACACTCCTTGAGAAGCATGTAACACCATTCAAATTAGACACAATATTCTTGCGACGAATTAGCTATACTATCAATGAACTTTTTTCATCAATAATATAGCTAATTCGTCGCAACATTATTTACATTCGTCTCTCGTGATGATATCAAATGATTATTGGACTCATTTCATATTTGGTTTATCAACTTGAAATTAAAATTTGATACTTTGCAAGCTTGCTGGACCTTGAGTCAAATACAAATATGAAATTTGGAATCATTAACATATCTACTAGAACATATGAAAAATAGGGTTTATGGTTTCCATGATGATATGATGATTGAAGAAAGTGGGTGTGTGAGTGAAATTTGAGTCCATAAACTGTCTCGTATCATTAAGGCATGCAAATAGTCTATCCATGTCAAATTTCAATCCATACAGAAACAGTTTGAAAAATTTCAACGTTGGCCCCATTCACATGTCACTGTTGCCCGCCTCTAGTATTTTATGGTGTCGATTAAGAAAGCAATGAAAAAGAGGGATTTTTCATCACAACTATGAAACAAATACATTGTATATACATTAATGTAGAACCTGAAATAAAAATTAAGAAAGACTGACGAAAACTTAAAACTTGAGTCAACCAAATTGTGTACTTTGAAAGAAAATTAGGGTTTATGGTTTACATGATGAATTGATTATGGAAGAAAGTGGGTGTGTGAGTGAAATTTGAGTCCCGAAACCCTCCCATATCATTAAGGCATGAAAATAGTCTATCCATGTAAAATTTTCAGTGCATACATAAACTATTTGAAAAAACTTCAAAGTTGGCCCCATTCACAGGTCACTGTTGTCGATGTCTAGTCCTAGTACAATTTTTGTTCCTCGTTCCTCATTCCTTGTTACTAGTTCCTCGTTCCTCGTTCCTTGTTCCTTGTTCCTCGTTCCTCATTCCTTGACCATGGTTTAGTCCCCAAGATCCATTATTTTTGTACAAAACATACTAATGGCATAAAATGGCCCACACGAAGACAAAATTAATATCTGCTACATAAGTCTTTTGTCCTTTTTCAAGGACTATGTAACGAATCTCAATTATAAGAAGATTCAAATAGGATCTAAGAACCTTAATTTATTTACTTAACCATGGGTGACATAACACTATCATTCGATAGTCAAATTGTTACATTTCATTGTCAGGCATCATGTGTACCGAGGGCTTGAGCCACCACAAAGGAAACGTATAAAGAATATTTGTCTTATGAACAATATATGGTACTATCCATTTTGAGGTTTGGAATAGAGATTTTTCTTATAGACTACACTACATTTCACCGTAATATAATCCCTACACTCCTTGCAAACCATGTAACACCATTCAAATTAGACACAATATTCTTGCGACGAATTAGCTATACTATCGACAAGTTTTTTTCGTCGATAGTATAACTAATTCGTCACAAGATTATTTACATTTGTCTCTCTTGCAACGATGTAAAATGATGTTTGGATTCATTTCATACTTGGTTTATAAACTTGAAATTAAAATTTGATACTTTGCAAGCTTGCTAGACCTTGACTCAAATACAAATATGAAATTTGGAATTATTAAGATATCTACTAGAACATATGAAAAATAGGGTTTATGGTTTCCATGATAATATTATGATCGAATAAAGTGGGTGTGTGAGTGAAATTTGAGTCCAGAAACGCTCCCGTATCATTAAGGCATGCGAATAGTCTATCCATGTCAAATTTCAATGCATACAGAAACAATTTGAAAACATTTCAATGTTGGCCCCATTCACATGTCACTAATGCCCGCCTCTGGTATTTTTATGGTGTCAATTAAGAAATCAATGAAAAAGAGGGATTTTTCATCACAAATATGACATAGATACATTGTATATACATTAATGTAGAACCTAAAATAAAAATGAAGAAAGACTGACGAAAACTTAAAACTTGCGTCAACCAAATTGTGTACTTTGAAAGAAAATTAGGGTTTATGGTTTACATGATGAATTGATGATGGAATAAAGTGGGCGTGTGAGTGAAATTTGAGTCCAGAAACCCTCCCATATCATTAAGGCATGAGAATAGTCTATCCATGTCAAATTTCAGTGCATACAGAAAATGTCTGAAAAAATTTCAAGGTTGGCCCCATTCATAGGTCACTGTTGCCAGTGTCTAGTCCTAGTATAATTTCCATTCCTTGTTCCTTGTTCTGTGTTCATCGTTCCTCATCCCTCATTCCTTTTTCCTTGTTCCTCATTCCTTGGCCTTGGTGTAGTCCCCAAGATCCATTATTTTTTCATGAAACATACTAATGGCATAAAATGTCCCACACGAAGACCAAATTAATATCTACTACATCAGTCTTTTGTCTTTTTTCAAGGACTATGTAATTAATCTCAATTATAAGAAGATTAAAATAGGACCTAAGAACCTTAAGTTCTTTCCTTAACCATGGGTGACATAACACTATCATTCAATAGTCAAATTGTTACATTTCATTATTAGGCATCATGTGTACCGAGGGATTGAGCCACCACAAAGGAAACATACAAAGAATATTTATCTTATGAACAAGATATGGTACTATCCATTTTTAGGTTTGGCATAGAGATTGTTCTTATAGACTACACTACATTGCAGCATAATATAATCCCTACACTCCTTGCAAACCATGTAACACCATTAAAATTAGACACACTATTCTTGCGATGAGTTAACTATACTATTGACGAACTTTTTTCGTCGATAGTATAGCTAATTTGTCGCAAGATTATTAAATATGAAATTTAATAATATAGTATAGATAATGAGTCAAATACAAATATTAAATTTGGAATCATTAACATATCTACTAGAACAAATGAAAAATAGGGTTTATGGTTTCCATGATGATATGATGATCGAAGAAAGTGGGTGTGTGAGTGAAATTTGAGTCCAGAAACCCTCCCACATCGTTAAGGCATGTGAATAGTATATCCAGGTCAAATTTCAATGCATACAGATACAGTTTGAAAAAATTTCAATGTTGGCCCCATTCACATGTCATTGTTGCCCGCCTCTAGTATTTTTATGGTGTTGTTTAAGAAATCAATGAAAAAGAGGGATTTTTCATCACAACTATGACACAGATACATTGTATATACATTAATGTAGAAACTGAAAGAAAAATGAAGAAAGACTGACGAAAACGTAAAACTTGCGTCAACCAAATTGTGTACTTTGAAAGAAAATTAGGGTTTCAAAAAAATTTCTATAGAAATGACAAACACATTCATTGAAACTTTGTTGATGCATGCAATACTATGACAACAATATTGATAAAATATTATACGATCATGATGGTATAAAAATGAAAGATCTTCTCTTGGTTTCATGAATAATTTATCCTCTACTGAACAAGGCCAACCACATGAAGGTGGAAGTTCATATGGCCCCTCCCCTCCCCCTCACATCACTCTCAATTGATCCCCAAAACCCAATCTATAAAATAGAAAATAATTGAAAGCAACGTCTTATTAAGATTCATGCATAGAAACTACAAAAACAAATATTAATGAAGGTACATGAAATTATGTGTTTCTAAATGATATTTTTAGTTTACTATGTACTTTAGTATATTGGAAACTATTTACAGGTTTCAAATAATAATTAAACAACATGTAACATAGGATATCAAAACGTCGCATAAAACTTAAAAACATGTAATTAAACCATGACATTAGAAGTAAATTATTTTAAGAGAATAATTTATACAAATTAAAATATTATATAGTCATGTACCTAATCCAACCTCAACATCTGTGTAATCATCCTTATTCTGTATCTTGATATTCTTCATTGAACTCGACATCTGTATCATCATCCGGTTCTGAAATGATGTTCAAAGGATTGATGATATCATCATTGTCATCAATGTCATTTTCAAGAATATTTTCATTAACATCATCATCAAGAATTGCAATATTGTCTCCTATGCCCAGATCATGATATTCTTCGTCTTCTTCATCCATTGACCCTCCATGATATTTCAGCTCTGTCTGATCTGTCAAATCATCTTCTTGATATTGTATATCATCTTCTTCCTATAAATGAGTATAATTAATTGGCCTTCCTCTTGGATCATATCTAAAAATAAATGACCAATCCCTTTCACCTGAAACATTTGAGTAAAATACCTGTTCACATTGGCTTGGAAAAACATAGTGATCATGTCCTCTTTCAAACATCGTTGTTTTAATAATTGGAAATCCATTGGCATGTTGAATAACATTTATTTCCTCATCGTGTTCATGCATTCGTAACCTATACCATTTGACATCAAACATAACTAATTTGAAGGAATTAAGGTCACACTCAAGTATATCGTTTAAATACCATAGTATCTATTTTCAGATTCTCGGGGATGTCTGTCACTCCTAGAGGAAACATTAGTGACCTGGAATACTGTAGTTATCCCACTATCATAAGTTTTCCTAGTTTCATCCAATTGTTTGATGTGAAATTTACAACCATTGCACCACATAGCCTTGTGGTGTTTCAACAAAAATATGTCAGATATGTAAAAGATGCATTGTCAATTAATAAATTAACATAAATTTATATAACTTCAAAAGTATCTAAAAAATACAGTACACATGTAGTCACATTAATATAATATGAAATAACTGAATAAAATGGGTGAATTTTCTTACCTGTCCATCTTTCAAACCATATGCTAAATCAATTTCCCTTTGCGTAACATTGACATCTCCGTTACGAAGATCTTCTCTAACCAATTCAGACAGTCGTTGCCATGATAACCCTACCCCCATTATGTTGTTTACATCTTTCAATCCATACATTCATTCAGTCAATATTATTTGCAATGTATAAATGCAGTGCATCCCACTCTTGAGCAACTGAATAAAAAAAACATAATTCACCAATATTAAATATTAGTTATAACGTCCAATATGCAGGTAATTATAAATATTTATAATTTATGAAATAAATTATATTAATATATTAATGAGTATGATCATATACACAAAAAATGAAACTTTATATGTATTATTACTATAAATTTTCACAATTATCAATATATTACCTCTCATTTTTTTCATTCTACCTTGCCCCAACAGATACTCTTAATCTTCAAATTTTTTGATGGAGTTCACATCCCAAATGCGATCCATTGCATGCATAGCTGGCGCTGCTAATTTAGGAAGATATTGACTAATATACACCATTGATTGATATACCATATATCCCTCCACCATAGAACCCTCAGGATGGGCTCTTTGTCTAACCAATGCCTTCAATGATTTCAAGTGCCTCTCCACCATCCACATTGACCTTGTGTGAACAGGTCCACAAATTTGAATCTCCTCAACTTGGTGTATGAGGTAATGCTCTTGTGCATTGAAAAATGTTGGAGGTATATACTTTTTCATTTCACACATTAGACGAGGAATTTCTCTCTTCCAATACTTTATATCATCTTCATGGATTTATTTCAATGACAACCATCTACACGAGATCATGACACAAGAAAATAACATGTTTCAACATAACATAATATTACATTACAAGTAAAACACGTGTCGTTAAGTACAAAAATAATTTGAAATAACATTTTGCATATAAATCACAACTACTTACCTCATGTATTTTCCAAGATCATATATAACTTGTTTGACGTTGTTGTCAAAGTCGTTTGGGAGAGATAGCAGTAGAACATAATGTAACAAAAAAATGAATCATTATTTGTTTCGACCAAAGTAGACAAGAAAAAACAAAAAAAATAAAAGATGTATAAGGCCAATATATGTAAATATGTATACCAAAATTATTACCTTAATGAAGGTATGCCAATGATGCAGGAGCATCACCAACATCAAGCGAGCGTGGGGCAACACCAACACATTTTGGCATGTGATGAATTGTTTGAATGTTTTGAAGTTGGATGCGCCAAACTTAAATGAGATAATTAAGAAAGGGCGTATTGGTAGATTGTAATCAGACCTTGAGCATCCTGCTCTCATCTGTATTTGGTGAAGGAATTTATGTTAATGAATGTAAGTAGGTAGACTTGAATCCTTAGATTAGACAGTTTTAGGAGTCAGAGGGAAAACGGATATAGACACTCTCACTTGTATCATTGTAATATTAGCAACATTATGAGCATATAGCATAGAGAAGAGAGCAGAGAGATGTAGTTGAAAACACCCATGTACAAAGATTTGAATTAATAGAAAGAGCTTCGATTCAAATTCATAGTGTCATATTTGTTCTCTGTGTATGCATTATGAATGTTATACTCATGGATGTTTACTTTCTGTTATACATTTTCTTTATATGCTGTGTATATGATTTCATGCTTTGTGTTTGAAGTCTGAGAGAGAGTAAAGAATGAGTTTCAATTGTTTCTCTATCTGAGAAAGAGTTTTCCTTCAAGGAGTGCAGTGAAATTTTCCGCAAGGTGTGCGTTGACAGAAGTCAAAGTTCATCTCTGCAAGCTCAAGAGAGATAACACTGTTTCCATTCTCGCAGAAGTGCAAGTCAAGCACAGGAGCCATGCAAGGAGTGCGCAGGCCGAGTGAAGTCTCAGTGTTTGCAAACTGAGCGAAGTTGGTGGAAGACTGCTGTTGCGGAGAGTGCGCAGAGTCTAAAAGTTCGATACTTATAAGTATTGAGGAATTTCCGCAAGGAGTGCACGCAAGAATTTTCCCCAAGGGACTTGGGAATTTTTCAATCAAGCTCAAGAGGGATAGTTCCTTGAATTGTCAGAAGGAGGCATAGTGAAAGTGTTTGTAGGAGGACAAGTTCTGTAAGAGAACACTATGTTTATTTAGTATAAATCGTCAAGGAGGAATTTGACTGTCAAAATCCTCCGTGGAGGATTCGTGAAATCTTGGAAGCTGTCAGATCTCGCAGAGGAGCAGGGGAGTTATGGCAGCATTCATCGAGCATAAAGCTTGGGAGAAATTGACAGTTGGATCACTCATGGAATCGGGTCTCGGGGATTCGTGAGTTGAAAGGTCGAGGTCTTTGCATCAAAACTCGCAAGGTCGCGAGGTGTGAAGTCCCGAGATAGAGAAGGAATCTGAGCCATTCACCGGAAGGACACATGTCGCGAGATCACCCGTATCGGGGACTCAGACATCGGAGGTCAGAAAGGGAGGTCATTCAACCTCGCAAGTGGCGAAGCTACGAAGTGAATCGGGACCATCCATATGAAAGTGGACAAGTGGCATACTCACCAAGAGGTTAGAGTCTCATTGACCATTTCGGGGTTTCGTGGGTCAGAGGTCAGAGAGCATAGCATCAGGACTTGCGAATTTGGGAGGTCTGAAACTTCGAAAAAGGCGGGAAGTCCCATTGTGGGACCTGCGAAGAAGACGTGTCAAAATTTCACTGTTTCAGCATATCAGAGGATAAGAGGTCGAGACTTTCACCCCAAAAGTCTTGAAGTCACGAGTAGAGAAATCGTAAGAGAATCGCATCCGTCTGTTAGGAGGGGGATAGGTGGCAGAGATTAGAGGATCTCGTGAACTCGAAGGTTCACTGGGTGAGAGCCCAAAATTTGGATGCTCAAAGTTGTGAGGAGCAAAGCTACGAAGTGCTGATGTTGCACCTAAGAGACACATGGCAGAACCACACGATGGGCCCTGGAAGTGGACCAATAGACACACGTAAGACATTTGGAGGAGTCAACACCCTGTTGACCTCTCGCATCTCGGGGGTTTGGGAAGGAAAGGTGCCAAGGTTTGGACCTTTGAACTCACGAAGGCGCCAAAGACGAGAGGTGATAACACTTAGCCTAGCCGATGGTTGCGTAAGGAGGGCACTGATAGGAGAAAGGGATAAACCTATTTCGCTATCTTGGGTATCATGGATTTGGAGAGGAAGAGTCGGGAGCCACGACTCGTGAACTCGTGAAATTGCAAGCCGTGAAAAAAGGACCCGTGGATTGATTCTGAAAGGAGATTCTAGCAGAGAATCTGAAAGAGCCGATCCAGCTCGAAGGGAATATAGAACGATCCTGTGAGTAGATATCGGCCTGAGGGCCGATAGGCCTGTGTCAATTGGTATCAGAGCACAAAATGATTTCTTTGCTTTCTATAGTAGGGAAAAGGGATATTCACCATGCTGTCGAGAAGAAGAGATAGACAAACACCCGATTCGTCGGAGGATAGGGAAATGCCAAGAAGAAGGGGTAGGCAGGTGCCTGATCCAGCCATGGAGAGAGAGATGCATGACCTACGCGCCAGACTTGAGGACATGGAGACAACACAGAGGTGCACAGTCGGTGCTGGGGATCTTAGTGATTCCGAAAGTGAAAATGAAGTCGAACATGAAGGAGAAGAAGTCATAGCAGAAGATGCAGCAAATGAATGCCTGATTAGGGCTGTTGCAAGAATGGGTGCTAAGGAAAAAATGGATATTCCAGTATATGAAGGAAACCTGGATGCTGAAGAGCTTCTAGACTGGATTAGAGCTCTGGACACATATTTTGACTATGAATATGTCGAGGAAGACAAAAAGGTAAAACATGTTGTCACAAGATTGAAAGGACATGCAACATTGTGGTGGGATGAGCTATAAGCCGACAGACGCTACAAGGGCAAGTGGAAGATCAAAAGTTGGGATAGGATGATCGTGAAGATGAAGGCAAAATTCATTCCCAAGGATTACTAGATTACTCTGTTTTGGAAAATGAAAAATTTGAGATAGAAGCTGATGACAGTGAAGGAGTACACTGAAGAATTCTACAAGTTGAACATCAGGGCAGGTCATCGTGAAAGTGATGATGAAAAAGTTTCCAGGTACATGAATGGTCTAAGATACGACATTTAGGATGAGATGAGCATGATGGCCATCCAAACGGTGGAAGATGCTTATCATATGGCTCTAAGAGCTGAAGAGAAGCTGAGCCGAAAACAAGGTCAAAGAGGCCGAGGCAGAAGTCAGCCCAGAGGCAAATCAGTTTTCCAGGATATAAATCAGAAACCCAAGGAAGACTGGAAGAAACCTTAGAATCAAACTGAGAGAGGTGGAAGTTCATAGAGAGGGCAACATATCGGGTAGAAAGGTCAGTATGTTGACACAAACATTTTTCCTCGTACCAGAGATAGAGGAAGAGGAAGAGGTGGAGTAGTGAAATGCTTCACATGTGGAAAGAATGGACACAAGTCTTATGAGTGTCCTGACAAAAATAAAGAAGGTGGTGAAACTCACATCATCGAAGCACATAGGTAGAATGTTGAGGCTGAGGATGCTGAAGGCGGAAGATCGTTGATGATGCGAAAAGTTCTCCTAACGCCAGAGAAGGAGGTGGAGAATCCAGTGCAAAGAAACAATCTTTTTTGAACTGCTTACAAGACCAAGGACTGGGTATGCAAAGTCATTGTGGACAGCGGTATCATAGACAATCTCATTTCAATGGAGATGGTAGAAAAACTAGAGCTGGAGATGATTGATCATCCAATCCCATAGAGAGTTTCGTGGTTGCAAAAAGGACATCAGGTAAATGTCACTAAACAATGTTTAGTTGAATTTAAAATAGGAGGGTATAAATATGAAATACTCTGTGATGTTATTCCCATGGATGTTTGTCATCTATTGCTGGGTAGACCGTGGCAATATGACAGAAATGTGATTCATGATGGGAGGAAGAACACATACACCCTAGAGAAGAATGAGAGAACTCACATGTTGCTTCCAATCAAAGATAAGGAGGTGAAACCTGAAGTAAGTAACACTATACTTCTCATGAGTGGGAAGGAACTTCTTATAGAGGTTAAGAAGAAGGAGGAACCACAATTCATTTTGGTCAGAAAACTAAAATTATTTTAACCAGTACAAGGGTAGATGATTTACTGGAAGAGGTTCAGAAACTGTTGGAAGAGTTTGCTGACATAGTAGTGGATGAACTACCTCATTTGTTGCCACTGATCAGAAGTGTGAGCCATCATATTGATCTCATACCTGGAGCTAGTTTACCAAACAAATCAACGTATAGATTGACACCGTAGGAGAATGAAGAAGTCAAAAGATAGGTCCAGGATTTAATGGACAAGGGGTTGGTAAGAGAAAGCTTGAGTCCATGTGCTGTTCCAACAGTGCTCAGTCCAAAGAAAGACGGAGGATGGAGGATGTGTACTGACTCGAGAGAAATCAACAAAATAACCATCAGGTACAGATTTCCATTGCCAAGGATGGATGATTTGATGGATTGCTTGAGTGGAGCTAAATTTTTTCCGAAGATTGATTTGAAAAGTGGATATCACCAGATTCGTATGAGAGAAGGTGATGAATGGAAGACAACATTCAAAACCAATGAAGGATTATACGAATGGCTTGTCATGCCGTTTGGTTTAACAAACGTGCTGAGTACTTTCATGACATTGATGAACGAAGTCCTGAAGGATTTCATTGAAAAATTTGTCATTGTGTATCTTGATGACATATTGATTTTCAGTAAAACAAAGGCAGAGCATCTGGAACATTTGGCTACAGTGATGAAGAGGTTACAGTAGGAGAAGTTGCTAATAAACATGAAGAAATCTTCATTCATGAAGACAGAGCTCATTTATTTGGGGTTTGTTATTTCTGCAGATAAGTTGAGGATGGACCCAGAAAAGGTGGAGGTAATTAAGAATTGGCCATCACCGAAGAGTATATTTGAGGTGAGAAGTTTTCATGGATTGTCTAGTTTCTACCGAAAGTTCATTAGGAATTTCATCGGAATTAGTGCAACAATGATGGACACAGTGAAGAAGAGACACGAGTCTTTTCACTGTATAGAAGAGGTTGAGAAAAGCTTTAATTTGTTGAAGAAGAAAATCACGGAACAACTAATTTTGGTGTTGCCGGATTTCAAAAAGACATTTCAAGTAAAATGTGATGCAAGTGGATTTGCAATAGGGGTAGTCTTGAGCCAAGAATACAGACCGATAGCATACTTCAGCGAGAAGCTAAATGAAGTGAAAGTGAAATACTCCACATATGACAAGGAGTTCTATGCTATTATCTAGGCATTGAAGAAATGGAGGCATTACTTAATCCTGAAGGAGTTTGTCTTATACAGTGACAATCATGCTTTGCAATTTGTGACTCAACAGGAGAAGTTGAATCAGAGACATGTTAAATGGGTTGAATACATGCAGAACTTTACTTTTGTAACTAAGCATATTTCTGGAACTGCTAACAAAGTTGCTGATGCTTTGAGCAGGAAATGTTTGCTGTTACAGGAGTTCAGAGTCAAAACACTGGGTTTTGATGATCTCAGGGACATGTACATAGATGATCCAAATTTTAAGGAGGCGTATGAAGTAGTTGAGAATCCAATTCTCAGAGATAGAGGTCAATGGATAGAATACATGATCCAGGATGGATTGTTATTCAAGGTCAATCAATTATGTATTCCAAAATGCTCCATGAGGGAGAATTTGTTGAAGGAGAAACATACTGGAGGATTGGACGGGCATTTCGGTCATGACAAGACGTTCAAAAATTTGAATGAGTCATATTTTTGGCTAGGAATGAGAGCATATGTCAAAATATTTGTGGACAGATGCAAAATTTGTTAGTATTCAAAAGGAAAGAGACAGAATGCATGTTTTTATCAACCATTACCCATACCTGACAGGCCGTGGGATGCAGTCAACATGGACTTCATATTGGGGTTGCCAAGAACATGAAGAGGGTTTGACTCAATCTTTGTGGTAGTGGATAGATTTTCCAAAATGGCACATTTCATTCCATGTCAGAAAACCAGTGACACAACTCACATTACAAATATGTTTTTCAAAGAAGTCATTCGACTTCATGGCTTACCAAGGAGCATAGTTTCGGATTGAGACACCAAGTTCGTAGGACACTTCTGGAGAACCTTATGGATGAAGATGGGAACAAACTTGTCATTTAGTTCATCTTATCATCCTCAGATGAATGGAAAGACAGAAGTTGTGAACAAAAGTTTGGGAGACTTGCTGAGGATCTTGGTAACAGAACACCATAGTCAGTGGGATAATATTCTTCCATAGGTAGAATTTTGTTATAATGATTAAATCAACAGAAGCACAGGGCAGAGTCCATTCCAAATTGTTTATGGGATGAAACCAAGAGGAGTTTTGGAATTGAGAGATTCAAAACAGGATGCAACTAGGAGTGCTAGTGCAGAATATTTCGCAGGAGCGATGAAGGAGTTTCACAACTAGGTGAAGGAGTGTTTGCAACATTCAAGCCAAGAATATAAATGCAGGGAAGATCAATGCAGGAGAGAACTTCAGTTTGAAGTTGGCGATTTGATCCTTTCACATTTGAGAAAGGAAAGGTTCCCGAGTGGAACATATAATAAACTGAAGATGAAGAAGATCGAACCATGTAAGGTCTTGAAGAAATTTGGGGCAAATGCTTATGAGATTGAATTACCCGATGGGATCATAATTTCTTTGATATTCAATGTCTCAGATTTGTACCCATAAAAATATGAGGAAGTAGGTACAAGTGATGAACAACCAGAGGTTCAGTGGACTAAATAGATGCCAGTTGCAGAAAATCCAAAGATGGAAAGCATACTGGACAAAAGAGTTAGTAAGAGGACCATGCGAAAGGAGTATTTTGAATACTTGGTCAAATGGAAGGGACATCCAGTTGAAGATGCCAGCTGGGAGAATGAAGCAGAGATTCAAAAGCATGGATAGACTGTGCGAGAACTCATGGACAGGAACCCATGAAAATTTTCAAGTGAGGGAGTATGATGCAGGAGCATCGCCAACATCAAGCGAGCGTGGGGCAACACCAATGCATTTTGGCATGTGATGAATTGTTTGAATGTTTTGAAGTTGGATGCACCAAACTTAAATGAGATAATTAAGAAAGGGCGTACTGGTAGATTGTAATCATAC
Organism: Picea engelmannii; assembly: GCA_009831015.1. Lineage (NCBI taxonomy): Eukaryota > Viridiplantae > Streptophyta > Pinopsida > Pinales > Pinaceae > Picea > Picea engelmannii. The sequence goes on along the minus strand of ML804172.1, from coordinate 119,264 downwards.
CTTGAGCATCTCGCTCTCATCTGTATTTGGTGAAGGCATTTATGTTAATGAATGTAAGTAGGTAGACTTGAATCCTTATATTAGACAGTTTTAGGAGCTGGAGGGAAAATGGATATAGACATCCTCACTTGTATCATTGTAATATTAGCAACATTATGAGCATATATCATAGAGAAGAGAGCAGAGAGCTATAGTTGAAAACACCCATGTACAGAGATTTGAATTAATAGAAAGAGCTTCGATTCAAATTCATGGTGTCGTATTTGTTCTTTGTGTATGCATTGTGAATGTTATGTTCATGGATGTTTACTTTCTGTTATACATTTTATTTATATGCTATGTATATGATTTCATGCTTTGTGTTTGAAGTCTGAGAGAGAGTAAAGAATGAGTTTCAATTGTTTCTCTATCTGAGCAAGAGTTTTCCTTCAAGGAGTGCAGTGAAATTGTCCGCAAGGTGTGCATTGACAGAAGTCAGAGTTTGTCTTTGCAAGCTCAGGAGAGATAACACTGTTTCCATTCTCACAGAAGTGCAAGTCAAGCACAAGAGCCATGCAAGGAGTGTGCAGGACGAGTGAAGTCTAAGTGTTTGCAAACTGAGAGAAGTTGTTGGAAGACTGTTGTCGTGGAGAGTGCGCAGAGTCTAAAAGTTCGATACTTGGAAGTATTAAGGAATTGTTGCAAGGAGTGCATGCAATAATTTTCCCCAAGGGACTTGGGAATTTTTCAATCAAGCTCAAGAGGGCTAGTGCCTTGAATTTTCAGAAGGAGGTGCAGTGAAAGTGTTTGCAGGAGGACAAGTTCTGTAAGAGAACACCATGTTTATTTAGTAGAAATCGTCAAGGAGAAATTTGATGGTCAACATCCTCCGTGGAGGATTCATGAAATCCCAGAAGCCGTCAGATCTCACAGAGGAGCAGGGGAGTTATGGCAGCATTCATCGAGCGTAAATATCGAGAGATTGATCGTTGGATCACTTGCGAAATTGGGTCTCAGGGATTCACGAGTTGAAAGGTCGAGGTCTTTGCATTAAAACTCGCGAGGTCGCGAGGTGCGAAGTCCTGAGATAGCAAAGGAATCTGAGCCGTTCATTGGAAGAAGGAAACATGTCGCGATATCACCCATATCGGGGACTCTAACATCGAAGGTCAGAAAAGGAGGTCATTCAACCTCGTGAGTGGCAAAGCTGCGAAGTGAATCAGGACCGTCCATATGAAAGTGGACAGGTGGCATACTCATCGAGAGGTCAGAGTCTCATTGACCATTTCATGGTTTTGTGGGTTGGAGGTCTAAGAGAACAACATCAGGACTCATGAAGTTGTGAGGTTTGAAACTCTGAAAAAGGCAGGAAGTCCTATCGTGGGACCCATAAAGAAGACGTGTCAAAATTTCACTGTTTCGACATATTGGAGGATAAGAGGTCAAGACTTTCACCCCGAAAGTCCCGAAGCCACGAGTAGTGAAATCGTGAGAGAATCGCAACCATCTATTAGGAGGGGGACAAGTGGCAAAGATCAGAGGATCTCGCGAACTCGGAGGTTCGTTAGGTGAGAGCTCAAAATTTGGATGCTTGAAGTTGTGAGGAGTGAAGCCGTGAAGTGCTGAGGTTGCACCTAAGAGACACGTGGCAGAACCACATGGTGGGCCCTGGAAGTGGACTAGTGGACACACGTCAGACATTTGAAGGAGTCAACACCCCATTGAGCTCTTGCATCTCGGGGGTTCGGGAAGGAAAGGTGCCAAGGTTTGGACCTTTGAACTCGCGAAGGTGCGAAAGGCGAGAGGTGCTAGCGTTTAGACTACGCAGTGGTTGTGCAAGGAGGGAACTAATAGGAGAAAGGGATAAACCTATTTTGCAATCTCGGGTATCACGGATTTGGAGAGGAAGAGTTGGGAGCCACGACTCGTGAACTCATGAAATTGTGAGCCGCGAAAAAAGGACCTATGGATCGATTTTGAAAGGAGATTCCAGTGGAGAATCCGAAAGAGCCGATCCAGCTCGAAGGGAATATAGAACGATCCTATGAGTGGATATCGGCTTGAGGGTCGATAGGCCTGTGTCAGCCAATCATGTGTTTTTAACCCACCAAATTCACCTTTCTTCATTAAGATATTATTTATGTTTGAAGAAAAACCCGTGGGAAATTTAATTATTTGAATGACCTCTTTGATATCATTGCTTTGTTGCTCTGTTAATAACCATGGAAGGTTATTTCTATCTAGTACTCCATATGATCTATTTGAATATTAGATCACACTTCGCATTACATGATTGGATTCCTGAATGTTAGTACAAATTTTGACAATTTTTTCTCTGTCCCTCCTACCATCTATGATTCGCCATAATGTTTCAGTCACATTCTTCCTGATATGCATTGTATCAAACAAATGAGCTATTTTTAGCTCCTCATAGTAGGAAAACCTCATGAATTGAGTGGGATAACATTTCATTCCTCATGGAAGCCCATTATTAATACCTTCATGATGATTGCGGCCTTCATGAAGCATAAAAGAAATAAAATAAATAATTATCAAATACAGTAAAATAAATCCAATGATTAAAATAAACATTCAAAACATTACATGATCTACGATACATTATGAAATTGAGTACCTTGACAATTTCTATTATATTTCAACCTCCATAGGTGAGGTGTCCTTCTTCGTGGTTTTAAACTAGTCCCATTGAAAAGATATTTTTCAGTAGTACGATACCTATGGTTCTTAGGAATAAGGTGCCTATATTCATCAAACACCATCTTTCCTAAACTTTTTGAATGATGATACTTCATCTTAGGGCCACAAACTAGACATGCAAATTTACCCTTTGTTTGAAGACCTACAACAAATGGATTGATGTCAATTATACAATGAGATTATTTAAAAATTAAACATGTACCATGATAACATTAAAAAATTATATAGTATTAAAGAGAAATATTAGAATGATACATACCACAAAAATGTGTTAGTCCAGGGGAATCATGAATTGTCCATAAAAGTGTTCCACGGAATTTAAATTTCTTCTCCCCGATTGGTTTACATATGTCATACATTGTGATGCCAACCCATAACTTTAGTAGCTCGTCGATAAGAGGCTCGATATATACATTCATATCTTTAACTTGGTACTTACCTAATTGTTTGAAATTACACATAATTACTATAGGAATGATATCATGTAATATATATAAGTAAACAAATAAACAAAATATATTATGAAAAAAATGAAACAAATGAAAATGTTACTTTCAAAAAATTAATGTAAAAAAATACCTAGAACAATCATTGCCAACATTATGTTCTCCCTCTTTATTGACATTCAAGGAGGAATGTTATTGTTGATAACAAAAATAGTCCACACTGAGTAAATAGACCTAAGCTCTCTGAATGGATTAACACCATCAACTGCCAATGAAAGCCTAACATTACAAGGTTCATCTTTGAAATCTGCCCATTTTCCCTCAATTTCCCTAAATGTAGAAACATCAATAGGCATTCGAAGAACACCATATCCACTTCCATTACATGCATGGTAATCCATAAATTGTGCTATGCTTTCACACCTGAAAAATCACTGCAAACATGGAATTATGGGAATATGACGAAGAAACTTTCGAGGCACCCTTTTGTTACTTGATCGGTTCGATATCTACTAATAAGACATTGCGGACATTCTATTTTTGAAGCATTTTGTCCATAATATATAATATGGTCATTAGGACATGCATCTTTAGTTTGATAATCCATTCCAATGTCTTTCATAATGGCATGTAAACCTTGATATGTGTGAGGTAAAATATTTGACGATGGTAACAAAAATTCACCTAACAATCTACAACATAACAAATAACTAGTTAATGTAATAATATTAATCATAAAAATTGCATTCTTATTTTACACATTAATTAACATTAAAAACAAATAGAAAAAACCAACATTTATGTATAATATGAGATGAAACATATTACATACCTTAGGATGTGTGTCATACAAGTGTTCGACAAATTATTCATAACCTTTAAGTTCACTAGCAACAATGTAGCAGAGACAAGATTTTCTCTTGATCCTTCATAAAATTGTTCATTTGCCTTTTCTAATAGAGGGTCATCATAAATACTAGCATTGTCCCCATCATCATCCGACTGCGAAAACAAATCTTGGATCATTTGATTTGTCCCATCATCTTCTTCCATGGGATCATTAACTTGATTTGTCCCATCATCTTCTTCCATGATATCCTCATTTGCTTGGTCATGATGTTCCTCATCTTGTACAACATCATTTCTATTAATACTTGGTGCATTATTCTGCGGAAAGTTAGAGGGAAACTCTAACTTTATAATAGAAACAATCATGCAAAATTAGTGTATACAATAACAAACATTCAAACAATATATATACATATATATAATCTTATATAAAATTGACAAAAAAAAGAAAAAAAGACAATGAATATATAGCTAATTACCATAATAAAAAAAGATAATGAATATATATCTAATTACCATGGGATGATAGTCATTCAATCCGCCATCAATGTGCCCATATTTCCTACAATGTTTTGTAGTTGTTGCTATTAAAATTCTTATGGGACGTATGAGGAAACATTTTTGGTAAGGGAAATAACATCTACCATCACCCTTTTCACCCTATTTACTTTTTTCCCCACCTCTAACTATATTCTGCGACATTCTTCCACACAAAAATACCCTTTCAGAACCGTCATTATTATAGCAAGATTGTCGCAACATATTTAAATCGTCAAATATTTATAGGTCAATTTAGGTCATCGTCGTCACAATTGTGACGAACATGACCTAAATATTTATTTTTTTACATATTTATTTGTTATATTTAGGTCACGTGAATGGGAACAGTTATAACGATGTATTCATTGAGCTTGCGAAAAATGTTATAACGGTCAAAAGTTAGCGTCACTCTTGTGACGAAAACACAAGTTTGTCAAAATTGAGATAGTAGTCCACCATATTGACGATCGCTGAAAAACCGATGATAGTTTGTGTCCGTCAATAGAGCGACAAATACGGGGTGGATTTAGATCAAAATTGAAAAATTGAACTTTTCTCTTTAATTTTGCGTCGAAAGAGTACTTTCGTCGCAAGTAGTCGTCGCAATTTTTCCAATATGTAGTTGTGAAGGAATCTTTGTGCTTTGCTGCAACCTTGTCGACCTGCTTCTATTGGATAGAAGGTGCTTGGGGTGAGGCTGTAGTGGTTTTAGTTTCCTTCTATTCACCTTTTGAATAGATTGTGAAGAAGTTGAATTTTGTAGTATGAGATACTACCTTGCGACACTGTTTAGGTGGTACAATAGTTGAAACTACCTTTGGTATCCTGTAGAGATGACCCCCTAGAGTAACAATGACACTATGGGGTCGAGACTCATAGATAGCATGGAGCTTCCACATATATGGCTGGCCCAAGAGAACCTCACAAAAATCCAATGGGACAACATCACATAATACCTCATCCTTGAAGGGATGGATGCTGTATGAAAATCGACACTGCTGGCTGACACGAAGATCTTGTAACCTGGCGAAGCCACCCGGTGTTGTATGGTTGCAGGTGTGGTGTTGTTGACAATCCCAACTATTTGACAACCTCTGCAGATATGAGGATCTTTTGGCTTCTTCTATCAATAATAAAATGCAGCGGGGTCCCCTTCACCCACATCTGTGAATGAAAAACATGCTCCCCCTCTTTAGGATATGTTGGTTCTTTTGGTTGAATTGATGCAGTCGCTACAATATCAGTGGGATCTGTGTCAATGATATGTATTCTATCAGTATTTTCTGAATCAGATTCCAAATTAGGATTCAGATCCTTGCCTTTGATCTCAACCACCAATGATTTTTTTGAGCGACATTCATCAGTGTTGTGCTAGGGAATTTTGTGGAAATCGTACCATTTTCGGTGTCCTTCTTCATCTTTTCGTGACCCTTCTTTTCCTGTTGCTTGGACTAGTTTTCGGGAAGCTATTTGTTAGGGATGCCTTTATGATACTTTTGTTGTTGCGGATTTGAAGACCCCAAATCTCACTTGTTTTGGTGCTTAAATTTCTGCACGATTTTATCGATAAGAAGTACCCAGTGATGAGATGTCCAGAAAATCCATTTCAATTTGGATGTATATGTGTAGAGCCCCATGGTATTTCAGAACCAAATGTCGTTCAAAGTATTTGATACCTAGCTTAGTGTGTAAGGTATGAAAGGTATTGGTGAACTCCAAAACTTCTTGGCCCCTCTCTTGCCGCAGTGTGGTCCATCTCATGTATTGGTCCTCATAGTTTCCAACAGGGTAATACTATTCCTTTACCGCATCCACAAAAAAATCCAAAGTGGTCTCGGCCCCATATATTCCACACTCCTCCATGGAAATTTTCTCCTAGTAAGTTTCCCACCAATGTTTGACACAGGGGAGAGCCTTAAGGAGTGTGAAGGTGATCTTTTCTCTATCGAAAAAATTGTGAACAAAGAAATAACCTTCTAATAAATTTAACCATTTGTCTAGGGCATCCCCATATATCTGACCCTAAAATATAGGAATATAAAAATTGACTTGTACCTTGAAAGGAGAGGTTCCCCAAAAGTGGTTTCTTGATGAATATGTTTCTGTTGCTATCGAAAGGCGTTAAAGGATGTGGGAAAATTTCTCCATCATTTCATCTCTTTGTCGCGTGAGATCTTGCTCAAGCAACAAATGAATAGAATCTTCTTCTCCATCGTTTTTATTTTCTTTCGCCATGGGGGGTTTATTAGGTGTGAAAGAGGGATTTTTATCAAGAGAGACAAGCTCAAGACCCAACTTTCTATACTTGGACCTCATCGGGGACATGCACTGAAAAATGATCAAGAGGAGCCTGCTCTGATACCATTGATCCAAATTATTTTTGGCACGAAATGAGAGTGGAGATATAATAAAGATATCTAAAGAGATATCACAGATATCCAATAATATAACATAAATTTATCAGAGATGGAACCATAAACACAGAGATACAGTAAGACACAATTTTCTATTAATGAGCGAAAATTTACAAAGACTATAAAAATATAGAGTGAAAGACTCGCTAGAATGGTGGCAACTTATCTCTGAGAAGAGATGTGATGGAAAATCGCATTTGAAAGAAAATTATTGTTACAATGAGGCTCCAAATGCATTTTTAACATAAGTAAAAATCCTAACACCGGAAGATAAAAATCCAAAAGGTTTGTGGGCCCCGATGGGGGTAGTTGATACGTCAACTTCCCGGAGCGCAACTTTTACATACGATCTCTGTTTGGGGCGCTTGATACACCATTGTAAAGGTATAATCGAGAAGAATGATTTTCGACTACCCCAGGTCAATTCTTTGGTATTCACCTCGGCCCCAAATCCCCAGAAAACGTCGTTTAGGGCCTCAAAACGACCTCAAAAGTTTGGAACTCGAAACAATGCCGAAAAATTGCCAAGATGGAAAAGTATTTTTCAAGCCCGTGGAATAGGTGGGTTGCCAATGATATCCACCTAGATCAATCCTACCTCCTTAGGAAGCAAAGAACTCCATTGCGATGATTTCCCAGGGGAGAGGGGAAAGCGATTATTGAATCTGAATCTTGGTTAGCTTCTTGCCTTACTGGAGACATCGCGCTGCTTGGTTTGTGGAAGATCGTCATGAAACTGTTGTTGGCGATGATGAGTCTGTTCAACAAGTCATGCTACATGAGAGGACTATGTGGAGAATGAATCTTTACACTTTGTTGCAACCTTGTTGACCTGATTTTGTTGGAAAGAAGGTGCTTGGGGAGAAGTTGTAGTGTTTGTAGTGTCCTTCTGTTCACCTTTTGAACAGATTGTGAAGAAACTAAATTTAGTAGTATGAGATACTACCTTGCGACACTTTTTAGGTGGGACAATAGTCAAAACTACCTCTGCTATATTGTAGAGATGACCTCGTAGAGTAACAATGACACTACAGGGTTGAGACTCATAGATAGCATGGCGCTTCCACATATATGGCTGGCCTAAGAGAACATCACAGAAATCTAGTGAGACAACATCACATAATACCTCATCCTTGAAGGGATGGATTCCATATGAGAATCGACACTGCTGGATGAAACGAAGATATCATCCCTGGTGAAGCCACTTGATGTTGTATGGTTGTAGGTGTAGTGTTGTTGACAATCCCAATTTTTTTACGACCTCATATTAGATGAGGTTCTTCTCACTTCTAGTATCAATAATAAAATGAAGTGGGGTCCCCTTCACCCACATCTGTGAATGAAAAAGGTTCTCCCCCTCTTCAGGATATGTTGGTTCTTCTAGTTGAATTACTGCGGTCACTACAATAGAAGTGGGATTTGCGTCGATGATCTATCTTCTATCAGTATTTTCTGAATCATATTTCGAATCAGGGTTCAGATCCTTGTCTTTGATCTCATCCACCAATGACTGTTTTGAGCGACATTCATTGGTATTGTGCCAGGGGATTTTATGGAAATCACACCATTTTCCTGTGTCTTATTTGTCTTTTCGTGACCCTTTTTTTTCTCTTGCTTGGACTGGTTTTCAGGAAGCTATTTGTTAGGGACGTCTTTATCATAATTTTGTTGTTGCATATTTGTAGACACCAAATCACGTTTGTTCTGTTTCTTAAATTTCTTCTTGATTTTAACAACATATTGATAAGCAGTACCCAGTGATGAGATGCCCATAAAATCCATTTCAGTTTGGATGTATCTGTGTAGAGCCCCATGGTATTTCAAAACCAAATGTCATTCATAGTCTTTGATACTGATATTGGTGCGCAAGGTATGGAAGGTATTGTTGAACTCTGTAACTTCTTGGCCCCTCTATTGCCGTAGTGTGGTCCATCTCATGTATTGGTCCTCATAGTTTCCAAAAGGGTAATATTGCTCATGTATCACATCCACAAAAAAATACCAAGTGGGATCGACACTATATATTCCAAACTCCTTTGCGGAACTTTTCTCCCAGTAAGTTTCCCACCAATTTTTGACATGGGGGAGAGCCTTAAGGAGTGCGAAGGTAATCTTTTCTCTGTCGGAAAAATTGTGAACAAAGAAATAACCTTCTAAGAAATTTAACCATTTGTCTAGGAAATCCGCATCTATTTGACCTTCAAATATAGGAATATAAAAATTGACTTGTACCTTGAAAGGAGAGGTGCCCCCATAGTGTCTGCTTGATGAAGGTGCACCTACTGCTATCTGCTGGAGTTGAAGGATGTGGGAAAAATTCTCCATCATTTAGTCTCTCTGTCGCGTGAGATCTTTCTCAAGCAACAAGTGAATAGAATATTCTGCTCCATCGTTTTTCTTTTCTTCCACCATGGAGGGTTTATTGGGTGTGCGAGATCAATTTTCCTTAGGAGAGAGAAGCTCGAGACCCAAATTTCTATACTTGAACCTCGTAGGGGACATGCACTAAAAAACGATCAAGAGCAGCCTACTCTGATACCACTGATCAAGATTATTTTCGGCACGAAATGAGAGAGGAGATATTATAAATAAATGTATGGAGATATCATGAATATCCAATAATATAACAGAAATGTATCAGATATGCAACCATAAACATAGAGATACCGTAAGACACAATTTTCTATTAATGAACGAAAATGTACACAAACTATAAAAACACAGAGTGAAAGACTTGCTAGAATGGTGGCAACTTATCTCTGAGAAGAGATGTTCCAGCTACTTTCATTTGCAAGAAGATGATTGTTACAATGAGGCTCCAAATTCCTTTTTAAAATAAGTCAAATCCAAAACCCCAACACTGGAATATGAAAATCCAAAAGGTTTGCAGGCCTCAATGGGGTTAGTTGATACATCAACTTCCTGGGGGCGTAATTTTTCATACGATCTCAGTTTGGGGCACTCGGTACACCATTGGAAAGGTCTAATAGAGAAGAACGATTTTTGAATGGCCCAAGTAAGTGCCATTGAGTGTCACTTAGGCCCTAAATCCCCCAAAAATGTCGTTTAGGGCCTCAGAATGACCCCGGAAGTTTGGAACTCCAAAAACTACCGAAAAATTGCCAAGATGGAAAACTATTTTTTGAGCCCATGGAATAGGTGAGTGGCCATCGATATATACCTGGATCAATCCTCCCTCCTTAGGAAGAAATTTTATCCATTGCATTGAGTTCCAGGGGGATAGGGGAAAGTGATTGTTGAATCTAAATCTTTGTGAGCTTCTTTCCTTATTGGAGATGTCGCACTGCTTGGTTTGTGGAAGCCTGTCATGAACCTATTGTTGGCAAGGCTGAATCTCTTCAACAAGTTGGGATACATGAGAGGACTATGTGTAGAAGGAATCTTTGTGCTTTTCTCCAACCTTTTCGACCTGCTTCTTTTAGATAGAAGGTGCTTGGGGAGAGGATTTTGTGGTTGCAGTGTCCTTATGTTAGCCTTTTCAACAGATTGCGAAGAAGCTGAATTTTGTAGTATGAGATACTACCTTGCAACACTGTTTAGGTGGGACAATAGCCAGAAATACCTCTGGTATCCTATAGAGATGACCCTCTAGAGTAACAATGACACTACGGGTTTGAGACTCATAGATAGCATGGCACTTCCACATATATGGCTGGCCCAAGAGAAAATCATAGACATCCAACAGGACAACATCACATAATAACTCATCCTTGAAGGGATGGATGCCATATGAAAATCGACACTGCTGGCTGACACAAAGATCTTGTCCCTGGAAAAGTCACCCGATGTTGTATGGTTGTGGGTGTGGTATTGTCGACAATCCTAACTATTTGATGACCTATGCTGAGATGAGGTTCTTCTGGCTTCCGCTATCAAAAAAGAAATGCATCAAGGTCCCCTTCAACCACATATGTGAATGAAAATGGTGCTCCCCCTCTTGAGGATTTGTTGGTTCTTATGGTTGAATTGCTACGGTCACTACAATAGTAGTGGGATCTGCGTCAATGATCTATCTTCTATTAGTACTTTTTGAATCATATTTTGTATCAGGGTTCAGATCCTTGTCTTTGATCTTGGACACCAATGAATTTTTTGAACGACATTCATCGGTGTTGTGTTAGGTTTTTTTGTGGAAATTGCACCATTTTCCAGTGTCCTTCTTTGTCTTTCCATGACCCTTCATTTCCTATTTCTTGGACTGGTTTTCGAGAAGTTGTTTGTTAGAGATGTATTTATCATAATTTTGTTGTTGTGGATTTTCAAACCCCAAATCTTGCTTGTTCCGGTGCTTAAAGTTCTGCTCGATTTTAACAACATATCGATAAGAAGTACCCAATGATGAGATGTCCATAAAATCCATTTTAGTTTGGATGTATCTGTGTAGAGCCCCAAAATATTTTAGAAATAAATGTCATTCAAAGTATTTGATAGTGGGATTGGTGTGCAAGGTATGGAAGGTATTGGTGAACTCTGGAACTTCTTGGCCCCTCTCTTTCCGTAATGTGGTCCATCTCATGTATTGGTCGTCATAGTTTCCAACAGGGTAATACTATTTCTTTACTATATCCACAAAAAAATCCCAAGTGAGCTTGACCCCATATATTCTAGGCTCCTTTGTGGAACTTTTCTCCCAGTAATTTTCCCACCAATGTTTGACTTGGGGGAAAGTCGTAAGGAGTGCCAAAATGATATTTTCTCTGTCAAAAAAATTGTGAACGAAGAAATAACCTTCTAACAAATTTAACCATTTGTCTAGGGAATCTGCATCTATTTGACCTTCAAATATAGGAATATAAAAATTGAATTGTACCTTGAAAGGTGAGGTACCCCCAAAGTGGCCACTTGATGAAGATGCGCCCACTGCTATCAACATGCGTTGAAGGATGTGGGCAAAATTATCGATCATTTCATCTCTCTATCGCGTGAGAGCTTTCTCAAGCAACATATGAATAAAATATTCTGCTTCGTCATTTTTATTTTCTTCCACCATGGAGTATTTCTTGGGTGTGCAAGAGCAATTTTCCTCAAGAGAGACAAGCTCGAGACCCAACTTGCTATACACAGACCTCGTCGGGGACATGCATTGAAAAACGATCAAGAGTAGCTTGCTTTGATACCACTGATCTAGATTATTTTTGGCATGAAATGAGAGTAGAGATATAATAAATAAATGTACATAGCTATCGTGGATAGACATTAATATAACATAAATGTGTCAAATATGCAACCATAAACACAGAGATACACTAAGACACAATTTTCTGTTAATGAGCGAAAATGTACAAAGACTGTAAAAATACAGAGTGAAAGGCTCGCTAGAATGGTGGAAACTTATCTATGAGAAGAGATGTGACAACTACTTGAATTCACAAGAAGATTATTGTTACAATGAGGCTCCAAAGGCCTTTTTAACATAATTAAAATCCAAAACCCTAACATTAAAAGATGAAAAGACAAAAGGTTTAATGGCCTCGATGGGGGTAGTTGATACGTCAACTTCTTGGGGGCGTAACTTTTGCATACGATCTCCGTTTGGGGTGCTCGATACTCCGTTGGAAAGGTCTAACTGAGAAGAATGAATTTTGTTTGTCTTAGGTTAGTATTTTTGGCAGTAACTTGGGCCCGAAATCCCCAAAAAACATCATTTAGGGCTTCAAAACAGACCCAAAAGTTTGGAACTTGAAAAAATGACGAAAAATTGCCAAGATGGAAAAATGTGTTTTGAGCTCATGGAATAGGTGGGTGGCCACCGATATCCACCTGGATCACCTTCCTTATCATGTATCCTTCCAGATTAATATCATGTACATAAATCACATTATTCAGATGGCCATCATTTACAAAGGCACTTCGACGTGTGTCATGTTTTTTTCCTATTGGAAAAGCATTGTCTCTCCATAACTTACCCCTTATCATACACTTTTAACTGTATTTATGGATGATCCTTCAGAATTCATGGGATCATTTCCTCTTTTCCAGTCTAGTTAGGAGGAATGTCTGTTTCTGTAGAAGTTGAAGTAGTTGACACCCTGCTTGACTATAATATTTTGTGAGGAAGGAGTTGAACCTAAGCAATGATGTTTGTCATCTCATTGGTATTTTAAGTTTTATGATTCCCCATGAATGGAAGATTGTAATGATCGACTAGATGTTGGTTGACCACTCTGACTCCATGACGAATCTAGGATCCATTGTCTTGTTGATAAAAAACTATTAGATAAAAACTAAGAGCATTGATGTTGGAATGTATCCTTCACTCATAGGAACATTTAATTTTTCAACACCAGTTTCATATATTTGCAATACCCTAGTTGGATACCAAAAGTTGAGCTCCTCGGTTCCCATTACACAAGTCAGTTCTTTAACACCCCAGGACTGAGCCCTAGTTGTAAATGTGAATATGTTTTGTAGGCTGGTGGCCAGTTTATTATAAATCAGTAGGCTTATGTGATGATTAACCTGGAGAGCCTAGATGATAAATTCCAGTGGGCCTATTTTTGTATATGTAAAAACTCATATCATTAATATAATACATTGTTTCATGTAGAACGACCAAAATAAAAGAGTATGGGGGACTAAACTCCACTAGAAAGGGAAAGGGAGGGGCTACGAGACTAGGAAAAAGGGCTAAGATTGAGGGATTAAATCCAAGAGAATATTATATTATTATCTCCTAAAGACTATGGTGAGGATAATTATTTTATCCTAAGTCTCATGGAAGAGGGAATGAATCCCAAGTGGAGAGAAACGAGATCCAAGAGAGCCATGTGTCAATCATGGTGCATGAAATTATAGGTGGGGAAAATATTCTATTTTCCTATCTTTCCCCATTCACACACACACTCAAAATTCACACAATGAACCATTCTTTTGTTTGATGAAAGAATTCATGCACTCAACCATTCTCTCCCCATACTATGCCTTATCTGAAGGTTGTCGTTGCTTCCATTACCTGTTCCTTACCCAAAATTTGTTGTTGACCATCACCCATACCTTTCTAGTTATGTGCAACGCCCTCTTCATTGTCTGAGTGTGGTTTCTTCCACCACATATTCCATAATCCATTTTCTATTGTTGCATTCACCTTAGCTGATACCTCGTTGACAAGAGTGTTGGATTGAAGAAGTGGGTTTTCAGGACCATGGGATTGAAGAGGCAGGTTGCCAGGCCCATGAGAAACTCTCTCAATGTGAGAGAATTTCTAGGGAATTGAATCTTGAAGGAGACCAACTGCAGTTACAGTTCTCTGAGAGTTCCTGTCCGGCCTGTTGTTGAAGCCCTATAAGGGAAGTGGGGCAGCCGAAGGACTACTGATAAGAGAAGGGGCACACTTCCTGGGGTGGGACATGCATGTGGGGAATGAGAGGCTATAGGATGGTAAGTTGAGTTGTCTCCTGGGAATAAATCCTTCTTGTTGTTTGTATTTTCTAAACTTAGATAAGAATCCATTTACTTGGGTGGATTTTATTCCTAGATAGGGGGTGACTCACTACTGGGAGCTTTGAGCAACATGGTTTAAGGCTGGGAGGTTCATGGAAGGTATGCATGTAGTTGGGGGTCTTATATAAAAGTATAAGTATCGATTATGTGTTCAATTGCATGTTGTGTATTTGTACATGTCTTTATAATTAAGAGTATTTCCTATGTATGTTGTATGTATAGGATTATTGTTATTTTGCATGAATCTATGCATTATAAAAATGTATTTGTCTGTTTTAAATTTGTATAAATATATATAGTAGAAATGAAGAATTTTTATGTGGCATAACTCAACAGCCTAAAGATGTGGATGCTACAATTTGGTTTCAAAGCATAGTAAGAGGGTGTTATGGAGTAGCATGGTCCGGCTTGGAAGGCTGGGGATGCTACAAATTGGTATCAGAGCATGAAAGTATCAAGGTGGCATGACCCAACTTGGGTGGCTGGATATGCTACAAATTGGTATCAGAGCATGACATTATCAAGGTGGCATGACCCAACCTGGGAAGATGGGTATGCTACAAATTGGTACTAGAGCTCCGGTTTTCAATATTGAGCCTGGATGGGTCGTATAAGTGGAAATTGAAGCAAAAGTTTCAGAATGAATTTTTTTCGAAATGGAAAAAAATCATGTTTCAGAGCGTCCGTGAGTGCTAAGAGAGCAATGAGAGAACTCCTTAGCTATGTTTGAAAGCCCAATAAGTTTAGTGGTTCGAGAAAGAAAGTAGAGGAAAGAAACCACAATAGTCGTGGTTTTGCGGCCACGAAGTTTAGATTTGGGCCGTCGGATCTGTTTGGGAGAAGGTAGATCATTAAAAGTCATCAGATATGGGAAATGAGCGTGGTGGTTAACCTTCAAGTCCTTCGAACTTTGTTGCTTCGACAAATTTTAATATTTTGACAAAAGGAGGAAAAAACCTCGAAGCTACAAAGTCTCAGAGTAGATCTACATCCTAGATCATTTGGGGGAAGGCGAGCCATTATATCCCCAAGTGGTTTGACAGCTTGACACTTCGGGGAAATTTGGCTGTGGTTGCATGGAGTGGAGAGTTCCCCAAAGTTCAGAACCAATCTAGACTGTTCATATTCAAGGATACGTGTTTGAAGATAAGAAAGTGTCCAGAATTTTGGTGTTCGACAGTTCGGGGGTAGGGTGATGTTCGAAAACGAAATCCTCTAAAACCCAAAGTTACAAAGTTCTGAAGCTTCGAAGTAGTGGATCCCCGAAGCCCCGAAGATGTACTGTGCAAGAGTTCATCAGTTCTGTGTTTAGGAAAAATAAGGCATGAGGTAGTAAGAGCCTCTGAAGCCTGAATTTATGGAGCCCTAAAGTCCCGAAGCTATGGATAAGTGCATATCAGATAATCACTTGGACATATCCCTTGGTCATATGAGTCGTGGGTCGAAATAAAAAAGGTCTTAGAGTTCCAAATTGTTGTTTTCAAGGACAGAAAAGGAGCTAAAAGAAGGAGTATGTTGGGTACCGATTGGTACAGACCTGGACCTAATGAATTAAAGAAGGCTTGTAAACCTAAAGAGAGGATTAAACATGAGTCCAAGATCTAATTCAACTCTAGAAGAATATCAATTGTACAAAGATCAACTTCACAGAAAATACAATTTTCATATATCCACAACTTTCTTCTCAAGACTCAGAATTGAGCAAGGGAGTAGTCATCGGAAAGGTATTGAAAAGTAGAATATAAATTTTCACCCAAAAACTTGAGCTGAACATTCATTTTCTTAGAATATTAGAGGAAATAATTCTGATGTATTATTGAACCATAAAGGTTCATAATTTCATGAAATTGTTTAATCCATTAGCCTGACAATGTCCCATTGGCTTCACATTTTGCAGAGTTAACAATAACTAGATTAGATTAGGATCAACTTAGAGTGCAGGAGGATGGAATATACACAAGGGGCATAGATCCAGAAAGGTGAGATAGAAGGGATGGATGTCTATTTGGGTAATGAAGGTGAAAACTCAATTGGACATGGAGAAGGAAAGGAAGAAAGCTTGAACTTGGCAGAGACAATTAACATTTTTCAAAAGGATGTACAAAGACAAAAGGATGATAATTAAAGCATTATGAAATCCAAGGAGTAGCAGGCCTAATTCAACATGAAGTTAATGGAGATATTGAAAATAATATAAAATAAATTGGATAAGGAGAGTGACTCAAGAAAATCATGAAGTCACGGGTCTCCTGATGAGAAAATAAGAACAAGGAGTGTTAGTAGACATCACCATCACTCCATGCAAAATTCCAATAGGGGAGAACACAACAACTCAAGTCCATTCCCTGTTAGGAAGCATCAAAAGAGGTCTAGGGTGGATGAACTACAAGGAGAAATGAACAAAATCAAACCTCCTACATTTGATGGTGAGAACAAGAAGGATGAAGATGCCAAGAAATGCATGTTGGGCATGAGAAAGTACTTTCAATTACATAGTTATTCTTCATATGCAGAAGGAAGAATTGCTATCGACCAACTCAAAGGAAAATCATCCATGTGGTGGGATCAACTTGTGTAGGTGCAACACATTAAGGAGAAAAATGTTACTTGGAAGGAATTCAAGAAGTATTTTGAAAATAAATACTTGACTAAGAGATACTATGAAAAGAAAATGAAGGATTTCTTTGAACTCAAGCTTGGGAGTATGACCATTGATGAATATGAAAGAAGTTTTTTGGAGTTGTTAAAGCATGTTTCTTTCATCAAGGATGATACTGTTAATATTTGTAGGTACTTGAGCGGGCTACCACCATTCATTAGTGACAAGATACAATATGATGATTCAAAAACCTTGGAGGAGACCTTAAGGTGAGATAAATGCATGTATGATCAACATAAAGCAAGGACAAATTTCCAAAAATATTGGGAAGACAAGAATAAATCCAAGATGGATCGTAGGAAGAAGGGGACTAAGACACCATTCTTTAGAAGCAATCCTCAGGGACATCCATCTTTTAAAAACCCAAAACAAATGAGATGAGGTGGGGGGGGGGGAAGGCCAAGGAAACCACTTGTTCAATGTTGGGGATGTAAAGGAGATCATATGTTCAGAGATTGTCCCCATAGGGGTGAAAAGGTGAGGACTGTTCAAAATGTACAACAGGATAAAATAGTGGAGGACATGGGCATAAGAATACCAAGGATCTATGCAGCCATGGACAACAAGTAAGAAGAATTTCAGTCACATATGAATGAAGTGGAAGGTAAGATCAACAATCATGCCATTGCTATTTTAATTGATTCATGGGATATTCATAGTTATATAGATCCTAAGATGGTGGAAAGATTGCATTTTACAAGAAGTAAGCATGGAAAATCTTGGTTGGTGCAGCTGGCTACCAAAGACAAAAGAAAAGTTAATGAGATGGTTAAGTCGTGTCCTATGGACATGAATGGACTAAACACCAGGGCATATTTGAACATCTTGCCTTTAGGTTCCTATGTCTGTCTAATTGGGATGGATAGGTTGGACCAAAACTATGCTATCCTAGAATGTCATAAAAATGAATTTACTTTCCTGGATGTGGAAGGGAACCTAAGGACAGTACAAGGAATTCCCAGGGAAATAACTATTAGAGAAATATCAACAATGCAGTTGAAGAAGTGTTACAGAAAAGGGTGTCAAATATTTGTAGCTCATATGGAAGATACATCTAGAGATAAGGTGTCAAATATTGAAGATCATGTAGTACTAAAGGAGTTTGGGGATGTATTTAAAGAAATACCAGGATTATCCCCTAAAAGAGACATTAATTTCTCTAGCCTGGAGGAACTCCAGTGTCCAAGACTCCCTACAGGATGAGTACACCCAAAATGAAGGAGTGTCAAATGTAGCTTGAAGATCTTCTGAAGAAGGGGTATATACGCCCAAGTGTGTCACCTTGGGGTGCCCACACTACAACAAAACAAAAAATTAGTGCCTAACATAACGCCGAAATTTAGTGTATTTTACTCCATGAATCAGACACCTTTTCTAGTGCAAAACTGGGTGCAATATGGACTTTTTATGATTGCACCAGATTTAGCACCAGAATTAGTGCCAGATTTAGCACCAAAAAACTAACGCCAGGAATAGCACCAGGTTTAGGGCCGGGATTAGTGTCAGGTTTAGAGCCAGGAATAGCGCCAGGTTTAGCACCACAAACAATGCCACGAATAGCGCTAGGATTAATGCTAGGAATAGCTCCAGGATTAGCACCAGGTATAGCACTAGGTTTAGTTCCAGGTTTAGCGCCAAGTGTTGCTTCTAGTTTTTCTTCTGATATGCCTTCCAATTTTTCTTCCATTTTTGCGTCTGATTTGGCATCTCGTTATACATTCAGTTTTTCTTTTGATATGGCTTCAATTTTTTCTTCCCGTTTGGCGCCAGGAATAGCACCAGGTGTTGCTTCCAGTTTTTCTTCTGATATGCCTTCCATTTTGGATTCTGGTTTGGCTTCCAGTTTTGCTTCTGATATGGCTTCCAATTTTGCTTCTAGTTTGGCTTTTGGTTTGGCTTCCAGTTTTACACCTAGTTTTTCTTCCCATTTTGCTTCTAGTTTGGTTTCCAATTTTTCTTCCAATTTTGCTTCTGGTGTGGCTTCCAATTTGGCTTCCATTGTTGCTTACTTTCTTTCTTCCAACAATGCTTCTTGTTTTTCTTACAATTATTAATTTAATATTTTAAATTTCAATTTAATTAGTTAAATATATCACATCTCTTAAATAACTTATATGATTATACAGTAAGCTAGTCATATAGATGCATTTGAAATATTTTATAGGATAAAATTTATAAAGATTTTTTTAGGGAAACGTACATCCATACAAATTAATAACATCATTATACTTATTAAATCTCCATCAAAATAGAATCTACAACATCCAATATATATAGAATAACAAGATAATTATTATAACATGATCATCATCTATAATTAAAACAAGTGAGTCAAATATCTATAAATTAAGTGAATTTGACAACATCCATCATGAGCAGTAAATCAAAACTATCATATGTAATAAATATGCATCCAAAAATCATCAACCACTTTAAATATATACAAATTGATGAGTCAATATTGATAACATCATCATCATATATAACTAAAACAAGTGAAATTGAAATATATATGCCAGTAGATCAATATCATCTGAAAATGATACATGTCCAATAGTCGACATAAGTCAAAATGATACATCATGTACAAATTATATAAATAAAAATGATAAATTATATAAGACAAAATGATACAAGTTAATATGATACGTCATGTCCAAACGATATAAGTCAACATGAAACATGTCAAAATGATACAACTCAATAATATGGTACTAGAGGCCATGAAAATGATACATATGATAGTAATCATGAAAAGAGGCATTATAACAATATATAAAAAAATGTTCTATGATGTAGTCTATATGATCATGAATGTCACTGGCTGCTACCAACAACTGCCTCAACATCATCATCACCATCATGATCATGATCATGATCATCATCTGCATCAACAATGACATCATTGTCATATGTATCTGTGTCATAATGAGCATCATATTCCATCTCAGCATCGAACCCAACATCATGATATGGATATATTTGTTTACGATGATATGAATCTTCTGGAAGATCCCTGTTATGCAAAAACAAACATTTAGAATGAAAAATTGTTATTTATTTCATGCAATAATTAATTTCTTTGTTATATATCTAATACTACAACATATGAAATGAAACGATAATAATATTACATCATACCAAAGTTCATATATGATAATATAATATCAAATAAGTTACAACTAAGATGTCATTCCAATGATGTACAACATTCAACAATTATAATAAATGTTAGTAAAGATCATAAAAAAATTCTATTGCTAGCCTTGCCTTGACATCCCATGCCTTGGATTGGCATGCCTTGTCTTGAAATGACATGCCTTGCCTTGCCTTGACATGCCATGTCTAGCCTTGCCATGACTTTCCTTGACAAGCCATGCCTTGCCTTGACATGTCTTGCCTTTCCTTGACATGCCATGCCTTTCCTTTCCTTGGCATGCCTTTCATTGACATGCCATGCCTTTCTTTTCCTTGGCATGACTTTCCTTGACATGCCATGCCTTTCCTTGCCTTGCATTGCCATGCCTTTCCTTGAAAATCCATGCCTTTCCATGCCTTGCCTTGACAAGCTATACCTTGCCTTGACATGTATTTCCTTGCCTTAACATGCCTTGCCTTGAAAAGCCATGATTTTCCTTGACATTACTTGCCTTTACTTGAAAATCCTTTCCTTTATTTGGCATGCCTTTCCTTGACATGCCACGCCTTGCCTTGACATTCCTTGCCTTGCCTTGCCATGACTTTCCATGACATGCCTTGGCTTGAATTAAATGCCTTTCCTTGAGATACCTTTCCTTGCATTAACATACCTTTCCTTGACATGCCATGCCTTGTATTGACATGTCTTTCCTTGACATTCCATGCCTTGCCTTGCCTTGATATGCCATACCTAGACTGGCCATGCCTTGCCTTGACAAGCCATGCCTTGCCTTGACAGGTCTTTCCTTGCCTTGACATGCCATCAACTATTCTTGACTCATACACTCCTTATTCAAGGATATTGCTCTCACTTCCATTACTGAAAGCACCGGCTACTCAAATGAGTTTTCTACTCCCACTACAAAAGAACACTATGCACATGAACTATAACACGAACACTTATACAACAAGTGAAATAGGGTCTTGAGCCTTTTGGTATAAATCCATCCTAATAAGGTCCTTGCAATTAAGCCTAACTAGGGTCATTAATAATTTTGACTTCTAATCTGTTAGTCAACAAGGAGGGGGAAATAATTCAACATCAACTCATTGATATGGAAATGGAACTAGTGGAGCTGAACCAAGTCAGTATGGAACTGAAGTTGTATTGAACCAGACGCTTTCTTTGTATATGTCTGATGTTTTTTAGTTTTCTTATTATTATATGATTATGCACGAGTATATCCATATAGGAGAAGCTAGGAGCATCTTTTTCTATCTAAATATGTTGTCATAGAATTTCAAGTACAATTTTTGAAACTGTTTAAAGTGACCTTGAAGAATATGTATTTGATATGTAATCACATGTTGAACAATGTGGCTGCAACATTTTTGATAATATAAATATAACCATTTTTGTTGAATAATAATAATAATAATTTTGAATTCTAAAGTCAACGTAAGATCTTAAGAATTATTTTAGGGTCATTAATCAAATAATAGCAAGATCCTATGTCAATCCTAAGATTAGTGAGTCCTATATCCCCTTTCTTTAGATAGGATAGAAAATAGTAAAATATTGTGTAGAGTGGGAACTACATTTAAAAACAGGCACCAATACTTTATGGGATTCTAATAATTGCATTGATGATGGGAAAATTAGCAAGGAAATCCACAAATCAGTGAATAGAAAACACATAAATAGGGAAGTGGATATCCCAAAACTCACATTTCCATATATCAATGGGGGCACACAGCATACCCAAAATCCTGAAAAGGAGAAACATCAAGGTAGCCTTCACTCCCACAAACAAAAAGGAGAAACATGGTAGACTCAGTAAAGGAATCATTAGATCCTAGGAAACAAAAAGGTATCTATGAAATCCCATGTTCGTGTTGCAAATTCTATATGGGTGAAACAAGATGATTTGTACAAGTGTGCCTAAAAAAACATGCAACAAACATATCCAGAGATCGAGCATCCAGATCAACTCTTGCAGAAAACTCTCACAACACTATTAATCACATATGTATGGAAAATACCAAACTATCGTTGACTCATGCACTGTCATAGAACTAATTTGAATTCAATCAACTCTGATGGTGATCTCAAGAAGGGATGATTTTGGGGGCTAAATTTCGCTCATGGGCTAATTTTCCATGTTTTTTCCAAAAACAAGATTCTCTATTTTAAAAATGATTCGCCCAAATTCTATAGGATAACATTATTTTGCCTTAAAAATCGCCAAAATTTTATATAAACTGTATAAAATCCTTAGAAATTTGAATATTTTTACAAAAATGTCACCAATCATTTATAGTTGGCATATGAAGGATTAATAAGATTCTCCAAGGTTTCTACATTTTAAAATAAATTTCCATCCTTAAAATCATCCCTAATCTCAAGAAGTATAAATGCTCATAGTTAGGTTGCTTTGTTGCTTTCTCAACATTTTTCACTGGTCATTTAAAAATGAAATTTAATGTTCAAAACCATTTCTTGAAGAAGCAAATCAAATATTGTAGAATAATGTATGGGAATATCATGGTGCAACTTCATGTAAAAAATTATGCAATGCATGCACCGAAATCTTTGTTCCTAATTGTTATGAAAATAAATGGCTTCTTTGGCTATTTGAAATCAAATTTCAACTCCTCTCCAAACATAACACTCGACATGTATTGAAAGGCCACTGCAGGAAAGTATTTACCATGATAAATGAAACCACACTATCTTTTATTATTCATAATATTTCATGTCATATATACATATGCTTCATTCATGGGTTCATTCTTTTATATATTTATTGTACATATATTTTACATTTTGGGAGCACTTTTTTCCCAAGAATTCGAATTCTATCTCCGACATGCCTAAAGTATGGGAAAAAAACTACCATTCCTAAGACAAATACAAACATAGTAAGAAAGTACCAACATGAGACGAACGTAGGTTATAATAATCGGGATAGTCCTTGATGTTCATGATATTTGAATCCATGTTAGCAAGCTCAAGATTTCGAGTTTGTAAACACATAATCTGAAAACAATCAAACACAATCAAGCAACTTATCCAATTTTTAAAAACATGATTTTGGAAGAAACAATTATAGAATGGAGAGCAGGTTCCAAAGAATATATGTATATGAATGAGATAGCCTAATTTTAATGTAGCATGTAATTTTTTAAGAAGGAAACATGCTTTTATTCTTCAGTCTTGGAGTTGTACCTCATTATTGGTATTTCAATTTAAAACTTAGGCTAAGTGGATTATAAATTTTTCTATTCTCATGACTAATAGGAGTAATAGTTTCATATATTAGATTAAAAGTTAGTCTACTTGACTAGTTTGAGTGGTTGAGTTCTTTGAATTTCATGTAAAAAGGTTTCAGGTTGATTTCTCACTTTAATTGTCTTTATTACGTGTCTCACATTAGGCATGCACAACAACCAAAAGGCTGTTGTGCATGCAAAATTGGCATGCACAACAACCACGGTGAATAACATGGAATTATCCATCATATGTTATTCAATTCATGTCCTATCAATCACACAATAGATCATTAGTTGTTATTTTCTCACCAAGTAACACTTCATAATAGGTATACACATTTATACTTTCTACATAAACATGCATCTCTACTTCATCAACAAAAGAAAGTTTAAGGTGAGCGAATCCCCATCATTAGTATGTCTACCTTGATGGTCTTGTCCTTCATGTGTTGCTACAATAATTTCCTTAGTATCATGTAAATTCCTTTAACATTGGTGTAGCTTCATTTGTTGTCTGGAGCTTCCCTTAAGAACAATTTGAATTACCTTATTTCCAACCCAATATAGTACTACCACCTCATTAGTTGCTTCCTTTTTCTTTGGAAAATATGGCCCCAATCTTACATTTTTTTTGTCATCATTTATATCATGCCATACTATTTCATTTTATGTTAATCCATATTCAAATGGAATCATTAAAAATTTCATTCTACTTTGACACCAATCAAGCATTGATATACATTTCCTTTCATATGCCTTCTTATTACTTCATATCTACAAGTCACTGCAATATCTTATTCTTTTCTTTGACTTACTACCTATTGGTATATTTAAAATTCACTTAGCATTATTTACCTTCAACTCATACCAACAATTCACATTTACTATTATAATCATTTCCTTGATATTGCAACATCTTCTACCAATTGAAAATCCTTCATATGGTATTCCATGTCCTTATCTTCAATTTTCTTTAGGCTTCATTCAATTTTGGAATTTGAATTTCATTTCCATGGAAAATTCTTCACCACAAGATAAATCCACACACTGAAATTCTTTATTACACCATTAGAATCTTCCATGTTAGTGAAAATTCATCATTTACTTCACAAGATTTACACTTAAGTTGATGGTTTATATTTTGCAACTCTTTTAGGCATACATCTAATTTGTCGACAAAGATGGTTCACCCATCAGGTGCATGACTTGCATGTTCTTTTTTTTTCCTTGGGATATTTACTCTAACATATTGGTTGTCCATAACTTCATCCTTTGCAATTTTGGTCTACAACTTCCATAGTTTCCTTTCATTATTTCCAAAATTTAAGGAACATACATCATCTTTTATACATAAGGATGTCACCTCTACATGCTAGTATATGATAGGCATAGGATCCTTACACCTGTCACTGTTAATTTGGTGTATACCATAACTAGCTATGATGATCATGATATCCCATTTATCTTATCTATAAACCAAATTGCATATGTTATCTTAGTTAATGCATTGGATGCATTCTACATAAGGCACCATCAAACACTCTTAGTCCCTTCTTCCTTCATGATTGATCTGAAATAAAAACTAAAAGAACCTTAGAAATCTTGATTCATGGAATTTATCTATCTAGATATCAACATTGAAATAATACCATTATCTTGAATATCCCTATTTATCCAAGTACTAATAAATACTTGATTTAATTGTCCAACTAGCTAGTTAATTTGCACCTTGAACTATTTTTCTTTTGCACATCCCATTGTACCTTCACAACACTATGAAAGAACCATAATGAAGTATATAGTGTCCTCATTAGTTATTTTATCATTTTTCATGCTCCTATATCAAACCTAAAAGTATTTACCTAAATTGAAGACACTTAGGGGATCATTCACATTCACATTTACACTATCCAATCAAGCCTAGAGGATTTATTTTGCTCACTTGTTGAAACAAACATAAACATATTGTGAAGAAATAATTATTATGTTATATTATCCTATACAACACCTTTCCAACAAGTATAATTATTCTCAATTATTATTTTTGAGCTAAAATTGAAATCTCTTAGAAGTTACCATTTTTTCCCATTTTCTACACATTTACCATTTTTTCACATTTCACATTTCCTCGTGGAAGAAAATATAGTGTGAAATGAGAATTGTTTTGTATTGGGTGTTAATAGTACTTTTGATTGAACACTCAAAAACCTTCATCTTGGTGATCTAATGCTCCAGTCATTTTTTTCATCGATCTAGAATTGTCAACTTTTCCCCTTTTGCACTCCTTTAACAAATTTTTTCTTCTATTGATGCGACATCTTGTTGATGTGGCATGGCACATGGATATGATGATGTGGCACTAATTTCCACATGAATCCTATAGGTCAAAACTAGGTATTTCCATGTCATCCTATTTAACCCTTTTTATATCATTATGGCATCTTTCAATTCTCTATACACCTTTCTACACACACACAAACACTTTATACCTTTATTATATTTATAACATGTGGCCCATATGATTTTGTATTAGTGAACCTGACATGTGGTGCATAAATCTCTTTTGATACGACTAGAGGGTCCCATCTATGTCCTTTAGTGCACATGTTTCTATGATGGTGGTCCCACCTAGACACTTGGAAATCATCTACCAATTGCAGAGGCAAAACTTGTAGGTATCTTATAAGAACCTCCCCCTTTGTAATTTAAAATTGACTACCCAAGTTTCATGTCCCTATCAATTGTGAAGGTTGAAGTGTGGTTTCCAATACCACTTCATGCACCTCCACAAATCAATTTCCATTAATTTCAATGCCACCATTACACTTATTACATTATGGTGTCTACTTAGACATGCAATGTCCATCCACTGATTGTAGAGGTTGAACCTGCAAGTTTTTAATGGGAACACCCTCCTCCAAAATATTAAATGGCTTGGACATGGTGTTTCCATAGAAATTGTTGAGACCCAAATATAGTTTCCAATACCACTTTCATAGCCTCCAAATACCACATATTGTCAATCCGAAAACCACTTTTATGTGCTTCTACCATGAATTTTAATTTGTTTCATGATTTCCACCTATAATCCCAACTCCAAGGATTTCATGTAAAAAGGTTTCAGGTTTATTTCTCACTTTAATTGTCTTTATTATGTGTCTCACATTAGGCATACACAACAACCACAGGGCTGCTGTGAACATGAGATTTTACCCTACTAACTCCACATTCCTCTTTAGTAATTACAATTTTAGCTACATATTGTGTATGTTTTTCATCTATCCTCAACTCCCATGATGCCATCCTATAGCCCTTACTCTAATTTTCTTTTCCTTCCCATAAGGAACCCAAGAAAGACAAAATATCTCTATTTTGCATTCTCTAGTTTTCTAAGTTAGTAGAACTACTCCTGCACACAACCTTCAAGATTCACATAGAAGGAATTCTAAGTGAAATGTTAGGGGAGGATTCAATAGGAGTGATCCTACAAATAACTCTAGGCTACACAACAACCCTAAGGTGGTTGTGGTCTACCAACAACCCAATTTGATAGTTTATTTTGATAAACTACAAGGATATGATGATATGATAGCTCTTGAATTTGAATATAATTTTCAAAATATCAAAGGTCAATAATACATCATAGCAGTGAGAGGATTGGTAATGTAGGTGAATGCATCCATCATAAGAAACATTTAAGGACTTCCCATGGGTTTACCTTAGGATAAATATGTAAGGAAGCTTGCAATCGATGTTAATGAACTGTTTTTCCTACGTTACGTAGAACCTAAGTAAAACAAGAATGGGGTCAAAAGAGATACTCTTCCAAACCCATGGGATCAAGTATCCTACCACCTACTAAATTATATCACTTATGAGGGAAGTTTGAGTATTCTATATGTATACCATTTCAAGTTCTTGCATTAGATCAAGAATTTGTTTCACCATAGACTTGACAACAAATTGAGAATTCCTTATTTCCTACTATAGTCTTTAAGAGAAATGAGTTAAAAGGTTAAGAAAGGGAAAGAGTAGGTCTTGGACCACAATGGCCTCATAAAATTTATAGTATGTGATTTTATGGAAAGATAAGTTGTTAGAGTACCTTGGGAAGAATTTGTGACCATGGATAGACATAAATTTCTGGCCTCCGAACAATCTATCTATGAACCTAGTCAAGAAAGAGAAACGAGGATGAATAAATTTGGGAAGGTATAGGTCTTAAAAAGAAAAGAATATTAGAAAAATATCAAGGTGGAATATTTAGACAAATAAATAGCTTCCACCTTAAATAAATTTGATCCCTTGTGCCATATTTTCATTGTGCCTCACAGAGATAAACCCTAGTTCCAAAGATTCTCTAAAAACACTTTTTTGGGTGACGAAATCATAGGAGAGGGGTCCCCCTAGATGGAATCTGATGCTAGCAGTCCTACAAAACTCACATTTCGTCAATTCGAGGCACGGTTTGGGTGCTATGGTGAGTTTCAACTCGCCTCTCGAATCCATTCATGGACACAATGACAATTTGGTTCAGGGGAAAAAAATCACAACCATGCAACGTAAATGAGTTCTGTATGCTCCAGAGTGTGTGTATAGCCAACACCCACACGAACACGGTGCCCAAAATCTCCTGACACATGGGATTTTAAAGTTGACCCCCTGTGTCAGATTTGCATTGTGCCTCACTGAGCTAAACCCTAGTTCTAGAGATCCTCTAAAAAACTCTTTTCTGGGCAACGAAATCACAAAAGAGGGGTCCCCCTAGCTAGAATCTAGTGCCAGGAGTCCAACAAAACTGGCGTTTCATCATTTCGAGGCACAATTTGCTTGTTATGGCGAGTTGCAACTTGCTTCCTGAAGACATTCAGGGAAACAATGAAAATTGGTCTAGGGGCACCAAATCACAACCGAGCGAGGTAAATAAGTTTCGTAAGCTCCAAAAGGTTTGTATGAACAATTCCCACATGACCATGGTTCCCAAAATCACTCGACATAGAGGATTTGAAAGTTGACCCTTGTGTTGGATTTGCATTGTGCCTCACTGAACTAAACCCTAGTTCGAGAGATCCTCTAACAAATTTTTTTATGGGAAATGTAATCATAGGAGAGGGGTCACCCTAGCTAGAATATGGTGCTAGGATTCCAACAGAATTGGTGTTTCATCGATCCAATGCATGGTTTGGGTGCTATGGCGAGGTGCAACTTGCCTCCTGAAGCCATTCCATGACACAATGGAAATTTTGTCTGGGGGCACAAAATCACAACCAAGCGATGTAACAGAGTTCCATAAGATCTGGAAGGTGTGTATGACCAAATCCCACATGATCACGGTGCCCACAATCCCCTAAAACAGGGGCTTTGAAAGTTGACCTCCTGTGCTAGATTTGCATTGTGCCTCACTTAGCTAAACCCTAGTTCCGAAGATCCTCTAAAAAACACTTTTCTGGGTTACAAAATCATAGGAGAGGGGTCCCCCTAGTTGGAATACGTTGCGAGGAGTTCAACATAATTGGCATTTCATTGATTCGAGGCAAGGTTTGGGTGCTATGGCGAGTTTCAACTTGCCTACTGAAGCCATTCAAGGACACAATGAAAATTTGGTCCGGGGGCACAAAATCACAACTAGGTGAAGTAACTGAGTTTCGTAAGCTCTAGAAGGTGTGTATGACCAACAAACACATGACGACGGTTCCCAAAATCGACTGACACATGGGTTTTGAAAGTTGACCCCTTGTGCCAAATTTTAATTGTGCCTCACTGAGCTAAACCCTACTTCTGAAGATCCTCTAACAAACACTTTTCTGGGCAATGGAATCACAGAAGAGGGGTCCCCCTATATGGAATCTAGTGCTAGGAGTCCAACAAAACTAGAGTTTCATCGATTCGATGCATGGTTTGGGTGCTATGGTGAGTTGTAACTCGCCTCCTGAAGCCATTCAATGACATAATGAAAATTTGGTCCGGGGGCACAAAATCACAACTGAGCGACGTAAATGAGTTCCATAATCTTTGAAAGGTGTGTATGACCAATTCCCACATGACCATGGTTCCCACAATCACCCAACACAGGGGATTTGAAAGTTGACCCCCTGTGTTGGATTTGCATTGTGACTCACTAAGCTAATCCCTAGTTCCAGAGATACTCTAACAAACACTTTTTTGGGCGACGAAATCACAGGAGACGGGTCCCCCTAGCTGGAATCCAATGCTGGGAGTCTAAAATAACCGGAATTTTGTCGATTTGAGGCATGGATTGGGTGCTATGGCGAGTTTCAACTCGCCTTCTGAAGCCATTCAGGGACACAATGAAAATTTGATTTGGGGCCACAAAATCACAACTGGGTGACTTAACTAAGTTTTGTAAGCTCTAAAAGGTGTGTATGATCAATGCCCACATGAACACGGTACCCACAATCGCCTAACACATGGGATTTGAAAGTTGACCCCCTATACTAGATTTTCATTGTGCCTCACTGAGATAAACCCTAGTTCCAAAGATCCTCTAAAAAACACTTTTTTGGGAAACATAATCAGAGGAGAGGGGTCCCCCTAGTTGGAATCCAGTGCTAGGAGTCTAACAGAACTGGCGTTTCATCGATTCGAGGAAATATTTGGGTGCTATGGTGAGTTACAACTCGCCTCCTGAAGCCATTCAGGGACACAATGACAATTTGGTTTGCGGGCACAAAATCAAAACTGAGCGACATAATCGAGTTCCATAAGCTCCAAAAGGTGTGTATGACCAACTCCGACATGACCACAATGCCCACAATAGCCTAACACATGGGATTTTAAGGTTGACCACCTATGTCAGATTTGCATTGTGCCTCACTGAGATAAATCGTAGTTCCAAATATCCTCTAACAAACACTTTTTTGGGTGATAGAATCACAGGAGAGGGATCCCCCTAGCTAGAATTCAGTGCCATGAGTCCAACATAACTAGCGTTTCGTCGATCCGAGGCATGTTTTGGTTGCTATGGTGATTTGCAACTAGCCTCCTAAATCCATTCAAGGACACAATGATAATTTGGTATGGGGGCACAAATCACAACCGAGTGACGTAACTGAGTTATGTAAGCTCCAGAAGGTGTGTATGACCAACGCCCACATGACCACGATGGCCAAAATTGCCTAACACATAGGATTTTGAAGTTAACTCCCTGTGCCATATTTTCATTGTGCCTCAGTAAGATAAACTCAAGTTCCGAAGATCCTCTAACAAGCACTTTTCTGGGTGAAAAATTCACAAGAGAGGGGTCCTCCTAGTGGGAATTTGGTGCCAGGAGTCCAACATAACTGGCATTTCATCGATCCGAGGCACAATGCAATTGGAAACATGAATCCTTTTAGATGAGGAGAAGGCAGTTAAAATCATGATGAGGTACATGATAATGATGAGGATGAATACGATTTTTCTAAGACATGAGAAATATAAACCTAACAACAAGTCTTTTCCATGATCCAAACCATGGGTTTCAATAACATCAAAGATATGGGAAAATATGAACAAGGCCCATCTAAGCTACCAATTATTGATAAAAGAACTAAAGGCCTATGGATGAGATCCACTCCAAAATACACCATTTGCTTAAAATGGAGAGCTACATTCTATCTTTACCCCACCAACAAAAAATAAGGATGAATGTGAGAATATGATAGGGGATTTGATTTATAGGAGTCTAGTCCTTGTTATTATCAAGCCATGCCAACCCCATTAGGAGAAACATGCTCATGAAGGGAAACAAGGATCAATACAAACATTTATTTTATTTGACCATGCCATTCTTCTAAGACTCTATAAGAGAAAGAGAGAAAAGGGGGAAATTGTTTCTTTATAGTTGCACTAGAGCCTTTTGACTCAAGCTACACATAAATAGAAAACTCAACACAAGAAATGAAAATTGACATATTAACATAACAATATCCAACTAAGTTATAGAAAATCAACTAATGATACCTTATTCTCCATCCATATAACAAAATCAAACCACTTTGTTTCCTGTATCATCTCAAATTCGTATTGTGATGGATAATGACCATATTGTTGCTCCTGTCAAAACATGGTAGATGGACTAGTTAAATTTATTAATATGCAATCATTTACTTTTTTGTACAAAATTTAAAAAAAATAACATTTCAGATATCCCCAGGACTTACAAACTTGTATATTGAGGATTCTAATCTTGTTTGGCCACTATGATGTGTGGCACGAGATTTGGCAAGCTTGGCCTTCGAGGCCTTATCCTGAAACATACACTAATTCAATTTAGATTATGCACCAGTAAAATATAAAAACCGTTTAATGAATTTGAAATAATCTAGTGTTGAAAATTCAAATACCTATATTCTCTCCTCACCAGACTTCCTCCGTTCATCCTCTCTATCATATTCTTTCATGATCTCATTCCATACTTTCACACTTACATCAATTGAACTTCTTTTCTTCCTTATCTCAGGAGGAATTCCTTTTATCTTTTTCATTTGGTTGCAACAAAATATCTTGCAATTTTGAGTCATTTGTTTTTTTATCAGCTTTACTGACCAAAATATCCCAAATTCAGTCTCCATGTCATTGATGACTACTTTTTGAAGGTGTAAGGGTATGTTCGAGAATGGAATATGTAGATTCTCTTTGAAGCATTGAAGGCATGATTCCTTCAACCTATGCATGAACACTTTCCCAACATTTGTCATTATGATATTCCTGGAAACAACATTGTATTCTACCTTGGTTTCGTATGTACCAATGCAAGATGCATAAAATGTATTGCTAGTGGAAGAAATTTGTGACCTAGGAGTGGCTGGTACATTGGACGTCTCTACTCCTTATTCTACATTCTTAGAGGTTATTGAGATTGAATTTCTCCTTGATTTTTTGCACGATCCAGGAATTGATGGGGAATCAATTGATTCCCTTTGAGAAGGTTGGTTTGGTTGGATTGTTTTAGGGCCTTTAGTAGATCGTTCTTCCACATATTTGGAAAACATGGACAAGTCCATACCTTCTAGTTTCTTCACTACTTCTACCCCCAATATATAAGCCATTGCCTATTTTAGTTTCTCCGTGTCATGTCCCTATATATGTATGATAAATTTCTTATTTTAAATTTAAAAATGAAAACAATAAACCCTATATATATAGAGGAAAATTCTTCTTTTATAACTTTGAAATAAAAAAATAAAAAATACAATTCAAACAAGCAATGGAAACATACAAAAATCTATAAATTGAGTATGAAATACCTCATTATTGAAAGAATCATATCCCTTTTCTCATTTCCCTCTTATGTTTGACATTTTTTGATGTCCCAGGGTGAATTGTTTTCCTCTAAACTGTGAAAAATCCCTCTCTTTTCTCTTTATGCATTGAAACAACCGATGGGATTATAGATCGCTCAATTGGTTACAAGTCAATGATATCAAGTGGATATATATCATCTGTGGGTGGTGCTTTCTTATTGTTCCTTAATTTTCATCATCTGTGGGTGGATATAGATCATCAACAGACTTTCATACTATTCCTTTGCATAGATCAAATTCCTTTGTCTATGTGGGTGAGGATCTTCCCATGCTTTCCCCTGCCTTCTTATTGTTCCTTTGCATCGATCAACTGCCTCTATCTCTACGGGTGAGGATCTTCCCACACTTTCCCCTACCTTTTCTCTGGGTGGTTCTTTTGGGTATGTGATTTTTTTTTACAATGCACGGGGACATTAGATTACCTGCACATTGGTGTACATGATTTATTTTGGGTGCACACAAGATATAAAATCATGAATGGAGTATCATGAATGCACAAAATCTTTCTTTTGGGTGTGCATGGGCTCTATTGCATGAATGTTTTTTTTAAATTTCGTGTTATATGAATAATGAATTTTGTATATGCACAGGCTCTATTATTTTAATTTTACTTTACTATTCGGATCTAAATTGGGTGCCATTAGTGCTAGATTTATCACCCTAAGTTGATTTCATTTTGTCCACTAGATGGTGCTAAATCTGATGCTAATGGTGCCCAATTTAGAGTCGAATAGTAAAGGAAAACAAAAATTAATAATAGAGGTGATTCTTTGTAAACCATATAATCAATTGGGGTTTTGTGTGATGGTAATGTTATTGTATTGTTTAGTATTGTCTCAACCCATTTTTTTTTTAACTTTAACAAGTGTGTGCGAATAATTCCCTTTCTCCTTTTTTTGTATTGTTGATGAAAATGCTCATCAAGTCTTCTTTGGTTGGAAAGGGAGGACTTGATAAGAGTCTTCATCAAAGAACACGGGTCTGTGTCATCAATGGTTTTATCATAGCAACAATTGAAAGTCAAAACAAAGATACATATGTGGAAACAAGGTTGTGGGCCAACATAAAGACTTATAGTAATGAATGTTGGTGGTAGTCAATGTCATTTCTCCTTTTTAATCATGCTTTCTAGAAAATTCTCAAAAGTTTGTATTCTATCATAATGCCAATTAATGTGGTTTCATTGTACCCATATGAATCCTCAAATCATGCATTTTAGTATGGATAAATATAATAGATATGGGTAGAAACCCTATGCAATCATTGGCTTTCCTTTTTAATTTAATTCATCTCAAGATTTGGTTATGAGGTAAGAGGGTGTAGTTTTCCATATAGGTAATTATTGATAACTATCATACAATATCTAAAAATGCATCATTATTGTGCCCATGCATGCCTATTGGAATATTTGAACTTGACACATGAAAACTAGAGACCAAGATACTGCCATGGTATCCTTGGATGTTGTTCCATTCCATGGTATCCTTGTATGTTGTCCCATTCCATATGTAAAATTCCATATAACCCTTTGGAAAAATGTGAAAGGAAAAGGTTATGAAAATATTTAAGCTACACAAAGGCATGGTTCAGAGGAGGGGATCTTGATGTTCCACAATCCATTCTCCATGAACCAAATAAGGACTAAGCCATCAAACCTTAAAAAAAAGTAATAATGCCATAACAGCTAGAGGAACTCTATAGTCAAGGATAAAACTTTACTTGGCCTAACACATAATTAAGTTAGTTGATAACTAGGCCCAATAGGCAATGATAGAGAATTATAATATTGTTGGCATTTAAGTCACCTCCAAAATAACAAAAACTGTCATTAGTAAGTTCGAGTTCAAGTTGGTTGTTCACCTCTAATAAATTCAAAAAATAAAGTGAAATAATTTGATAAATGCATTAAGACACAAGTGTATTTCTATCCATGGCCCTTTTTTAAAAATATATTTTGTTTTAAGTTTGGAAATAATTTTCTCCTATCCTGAATAAAATCGTGTTGGAAACCCAGATCACAAGAAGAGTGGACCCCTTATCAATGCATATTATGTGGCCTTCAACCCAAAACTAGAATCTTAAATGACTTATAAAAGTAAAGGCCTCTATTTCTTTGTGTAATTTTAGCTACAACATAATTTCTTAACTACTTTCCAAAATACTCACTTATTTTCATGAACTTGTTCCGCTCTAAGAATTAAATAGTTT
This sequence comes from Picea engelmannii, assembly GCA_009831015.1. Taxonomy (NCBI): domain Eukaryota; kingdom Viridiplantae; phylum Streptophyta; class Pinopsida; order Pinales; family Pinaceae; genus Picea; species Picea engelmannii. The sequence goes on along the minus strand of ML804172.1, from coordinate 84,274 downwards.
TTGTGATGCATGGAAGGAAGGTTCTAAATAGTATTATAGATAAGGATGAATTCCTCCACTCAATAAGAAAAATAATGTCCCATTTTCATATCTTAAATAGGACATGTAGACAAATCATAAAAACCTTGAATATGAATTTCTCTTTGTTGTATAAAGAAATAAAACAAATTCACTATCATAATATCCTCTATATTTTAGGGATTTTGTGTGATGGTAATGTGTTTGTATTGTTTAGCAGTGTCTCAACCCATTTTTTTTTTCAACTTCAACAAGTGTGTGCCAAGAATTCCCTTTCTCCTTTCTTTGTATTGTTGATGAAAATGCTCATCAAGTCTTATTTGGTTGGAAAGGGAGGACTTAATAAGAGTCTTCATCAAATAACAAGGGTCTGTGTCATCAATGGTTTTCTCATAGCAACAATTGAAAGTCAACACAAATATATATATGTGGCAACAAGGTTGTGGGCCTACATAAAGACTTCTAGCAATGAATCTTGGTGGTAGTCAATGTCATTTCTCCTTTCTATTCATGCTTTCTAGAAAAGTGTCAAAAGTTTGTATTCTATCCTAATTCCAATCAATGTGGTTGCATTGTACCCATATGAATCCTCAAATAATGCATTTTAGTATGAGTAGATATACTAGATATGGGTAGAAACCCTATGCAATCATTGACTTTCCTTTTAATTTAATTCCTCTCAAGATTTGGTTATGAGGTAAGAGGGTGTAGTTTTCCATATAGGTAATTTTCGATAACTATCATCCAAGATCTAAAAATGCATCATTATTGTGCCCATGTATTCCTATTGGAATATTTGAACTTGACACATGAAAATTAGAGACCAAGATACTGCCATGGTATCCTTGGATGTTGTCCCATTCCATATGTAAAAGTGATGCAGGAGCATCGCCCACATCAAGCGAGCCGACACATCGAGCGGAGGACAACTGGACGAGCTAGCGGATTTCTTTTTTGAATTACACCTTGATATGGTTGCGCCAAACATTAATGTGTGGAATTTAATGAAGCGCACTTTGTATTATAATTGGACCTTGAGTGGATTGCTCACGTCCTTAGGTAGATGAGGCATTTAATTTAGTTAATGCTGGTAGATAGAAATTTAATTGTAGATTTGATAGCCTAGAGTTCGAGAGGGAAAACGGATATAGACACCCTCCTTTGTACATTGTAGGATATCATTCATTCAGAGGAGCAGGAGAGCAGAGCAGAGAAGTGTAAGAAGAACCTCCATGTACAGATATTGAATTAATGGAAAATCTTTGATTCAATTTCATGGTTGTGTTATTCTCTGTGTATTGTTGATGTTATGCTCATGACTGTTTGATTCTTTTCATACGTTTGCTTTTATGTGCTGTGTATGTGATTTCATGGTTGAATTGAAGTCTGAGAGGAAGAGTGAATGAGTTTCAATTGTTTCTCTAAGTGAACCAGAGGATTCTTGCAAGGAGTGCAGTTGAATTTTTCCGCAAGGAGTGCGTGACTGTAGGGTTTACTTAGAGATAGTTTTTGTTCTCATCTCAGAAGTGCATATTTGGCACCGAAGACATGCAAGGTGGGCGCAGGCTAGACGAAGGCTCAGAGTTGCAATTCTGAGCAAAGAGTTGAAGGATTTCTGCTGTAGGAGGGCGCAGAATCAAAGACTTCATCACTTAGTCATGATTGAAGAATTGCTGCAAAGGGTGCGTGCAAGAGTCTTTTTCTCAGGGATTTGAAGTCGCAAAGCTCATGAGGGGTAAGCCTTTAAATTCTTCGAAGGATAGCATATAAAGGTTGTGCTGGAAGTGTCCGAGCAAGTGCTGCAAACTTGCAAGCAGTTGGATAAGGCTTCCTGGGATAAGCGCTTGTTTCAATTTGCAAACTGAACGGACCGTCGGGAATTCTCCAAAGGGAAGTCGTGAAAATCCGAGGCATAGGATTTTGCATAGGTGCAAGGGAGTCGTCGATCGAAACCACGAAGAGCGTGGATTCTACTCGTGGATCGACAAATCAGGAGTTCGTGAGGTAAGACTCCAATTTTTATGCAACGAAAGTCACAAGGGTGCGATTTGCGATGTTCCGATAGCCACATAAGTAGTGCGGGCCACAAGCGATAGAGGAAGACAGGTGGTGTAAGTTCGACGTCTCGAGTATCGGGAGCCGAAGTAGAATTCATTCAGTTGTGTGAAGGCGAGGTCGTGAGGAAGCAAGATCGCGAGTCTAGGCATCTCGACACATCGGGTATCAGGAGTCGGAATCCTGAATGGTTGGTGACGTGAGAGGCGAAGTTGCGACATAGCGAAGTCCCGAGAAGGCGGAAGGAGGTCAGCATCGATTGACGTATCGGGTCTCGGGGTTGCGAGAGCCCAAGGGATAGACCAAGAACTCACGAAGAAACGAAGTTCCGATCCTTCGATAGATCAAAGAAGGGGGATTTCAACGAAGTGAACTGTGGGTGCAGATTTCCCGATAAGGAAATAGAAGAGTCTTGAAACTCTTCGGGCCGAGAGGAAAGAAGGTCCTGGTGAGAGCAATCGTGCTCTGAGGAGTGCGGTTGGCGTCAAAAAGTCCATATAAACCTTTTGAAAAATGTGAAAGGCAAAGGTTATGAAAATATTTAAGCTACACAAAGGCATGGATCAGAGGAGGGGAGCTTGATGCTCCACAGTCCATGCTCCATGAACCACATAAGGACTAAGCCATCAAACCTTGAAATAAAGTAATAGCGCCATAATAACTAGATGAACTCTATAGTCAAGGCTAAAACTTTACTTGGCCTAACACATAATTAAGTTAGTTGATAACTAGGCCCAAGAGGCAATGATAGAGAATGATAATATTGTTGGCATTTAATTCACCTCCAAAAGCACAAAATTTTTCATCACTAAGTTCAAGTTCAAGTTGGTTGTTCACCTCTAATAAATTCAAAAAAGAAAGTGAAAGAATTTGATAAATGAATTAAGACACAAGTGTATTTCTATCCATGGCCCTTTTTTAAAAATATATTTTGTTTTAAGTTTGGAAATAATTTTCTCCTATCTTGAATAAAATGGTGTTGGAAACCCAAATCACAAGAAGAGTGGAACCCTTATCAATGCATCGTTTGTGGAATTCAACCCAAAACTAGAATCTTAAATGACTTATAAAAGTAAAGGCTTCTATTTCTTTGTGTAATGTTAGCTACAACATAATTTCTTAACTGCTTTCCAAAATACTCACTTATTTTCATGAACTAGTTCCTCTTTAAGAATTAAATAATTTTTATGATGCATGGAAGGAAGGTTCTAAATAGTATTAGAGATAAGGATGAATTCCTCCACTCAACAAGAAAAATAATGTCCCATTTGAATATCTTAAATAGGACATGTAGACAAATCATAACAACCTTGAATATAAATTTCTCTTTGTTGTATAAAAAAAATAAAACAAATTCACTATCATAATATCCTCTATATTTTAGGGATTTTGTGTGATGGTAATGTGGTTGTATTGTTTAGCAGTGTCTCAACCCATTTTTTTTTCAACTTCAACAAGTGTGTGCCAATAATTCTCTTTATTCTTTCTTTGTATTGTTGATGAAAATTCTCATCAAGTCTTCTTTGGTTGGAAAGGGAGGACTTGATAAGAGTCGTCATCAAAGAACAAGGGTCTATGTCATCAATGGTTTTCTCATAGAAACAATTGAAAGTAATATGTGTGTGTGTGTGTGTGTGTGTGTGTGTGTGTGTGTGGCAACAAGGTTGTGGGCCAACACAAAGACTTCTAGCAATGAATCTTAGTGGTAGTCAATGCCATTTCTCCTTTTTATTTTTTCTTTCTAGAAAAGTCTCAAAAGTTTGTATTCTATCCTAATGCCAATTAATGTGGTTGCATTGTACCCATATGAATCCTCAAATCATGAATTTTAGTATGGGTAGATATACTAGATATACTAATTGTGATTTCAAGGAGTAATTTATCATTTTCAAAGGTAGTCTTGACAGACACCAACCCTATTGGCTGCAATTTGGCATGCACATCAGCCAATAGGGATGTTGTGTGTCAAGGCTACCTTTGAAAATGATAAATTACTCCTTGAAATCACAATTAGATGAATCAAGAGTAGCAATTTTCGGTTTTGAATTTAGAATCAACCAAGAACAAAAAAATAAGTTGTCTCTAGTTCCCATACATGCCATGACCAAAGATCCAAATACAAATCAATTGAAGGACATGATAGATGAATTGGTTAGGGAATTAAAGTCATATGAAAGATAATAATCAATAGATTGAATAGGTGGTTATGGAAATATTTAAGCTAAAAGTCCATATAAACCTTTGGAAAAATGTGAAAGGTAAAGGTTATGAAAATATTTAAGCTACACAAAGGCATGGCTCAGAGGAGGGGGGCTTGATGCTCCATAGTCCATGTTCCATAAACTACATAAGGAATAAGCCATCAAACCTTGAAAGAAAGTAATGGCTTCATAACAGTTAGAGGAAGTTTGTAGTCAAGGCTAAAACTTTACTTTCCCTAACACATAATTAATTTAGTTGATAACTAGGCCCAAGAGGCAATGATAGAGAATGATAATATTGTTGGCATTTAAGTCACCTCCAAAAGCACAAAAACTGTCATCACTAAGTTCAAGTTCAAGTTGGTTGTTCACCTCTAATAAATTCAAAAGAGAAAGTGAAAGAATTTTATAAATGCATTAAAACAAAAGTGTATTTCTATCCATGGCCCTTTTTAAAAAATATATTTTGTTTTAAGTTTGGAAATAATTTTTTCCTATCTTGAATAAAATGGTGTTGGAAACCCAAATCGCAAGAAGAGTGGAACCCTTATCAATGCATCTTCTGTGGCCTTCAACCCAAAACTAGAATCTTAAATGACTTATAAAAGTAAATGTATCTATTTCTTTGTTTAATGTTAGTTACAACATAATTTCTTAACTGCTTTCCAAAATACTCACTTATTTTCATGAACTAGTTCCTCTCTAAGAATTAAATAGTTTTTGTGATGCATGGAAGGAAGTTTCTAAATAGTATTATAGATAAGGAAGGTTCTAAATAGTATTAGAGATAAGTATCGAACCCAATACTATGTGTTTTCATGGTTTATTTCAATGGTTGCATCTTCTTCCTGCAATCTTCATCAAAATGTCCACCTTTACGATAAAAGGAACAAGACCTAAGTGGATTTTTCTTCTTTAACTTGGTTCCTCATTGTAGTTTAATGAATTGTTGAGACTACTGATGGTATGGAGAGAAATATTGATTGTAATATTGATGGAAACATGATTGTGAGTAGGATGTGATGAATAGATTTAGACTAAAGTGTTTGTAAGTCAAGGTGCAAGCAAATATTTATTACTGCCATAAATTCTTTGTTGCACACCCATAAAAGACAGATCAAGGAAAGTATTTAGGTTTAAGTATGATCTCGTTTATTGTATTCCAGGATATATTGCTTATGATATTGATGACCAATACCATGGTAATATGTACAACATGGCGAGTACATATTGAAATTCCAAACTTGGTTCAAGAGCTCGATTGCACATAAAGATTGCCATGGTGAGATTGCTTTATAGAAATTTATGAGAAGATGCATCAAGCAAATTTATTCATTCAAGGAAATGGAATGTCAAGGAAAGGAAAGGAATCTCAGGGAAAGGCATGTCAAGTCAAGTCATGGCATCGAAAGGCAAGACATGGCAAGGCATGAAAAATCAAGGCAAGGCAAGGCATGGCATGTCAAAGCAAGGAATGACATGTCAAGGAAAGGCATGGATTGTCAAGGAAAGGTATGAAAATCCTAGGCATGGCATGTGAAGGCAAGGCATGACATGTCAAGGTAAGGAAAGAATCATTTTAATGGAAAAGTTGAAAATAGTATAATATCAAAACAAAATAATATCAACAACATTCTCTTTGTGCATAGATGTCATGTGACTAATGTCATTGTTGTGTATTATAGGATCCAGAAGAGGCCATGGACATAGGACATGGAAAAAATATCCGTACTAAATCAATGAGAGGAAAGTGAGTGGCCATAGAATCAGATACAAAATCTGTAGATACAATAAAGGTAAGAAGACAAATAAACCTCAACCAAAGGAGTATGGTGTTTATGAATTCAAAAATGCTACAACATAGAAGAGATACAGTTATATTGTAGCACACCCGACCAACCATCGGTCGGGGCATGCCACTCCTTAGATGCTTTGGTTAGCTTCGAAACCATCTTTGTAACATTCCCAGCCTTCAACAGGCCAGACCATGCTATTCTTGAACACTCTTTCATGCTCAGATACCAATTTGTAGCATCCCCAACCATTCATGCTGGGCAATGCTACACTAGAGAATAGATCCATTCTCTATGCGGAACGTACTGTAACATACTTAGCATCCTAACTAAGTTATGTCTCATATAATTTTCTAACTGCATGCAATTAAAACATATGCACACACAGAACTCTTGCAGAATCTTAATATATATAAAACGTGAAGAGACAAATATGTTAAGTAAATGCATGGATTCACACTTAAAAGAAATAAACATATATATGCAATACACATAAGAATACAAAAAACTATAATCACGCATAGGATAAACCCATAAAAATAACACGTGAATAACAATGCAACATGTAAATTAATCACACAATTGACACTTATCTTTGTGAGAATATTACCAAATGCATGCAGACCTTCCATGAACCTCCCAACCTTAGACCACACTGTTCATCACTCTCAACAATGAGTCACCCCCGAGCTGGGACTAAAATCCACCTGGATAAAGGGGTTCCTAACCAGGCTAAGGATCATGAACAACAGGAAAGGCTCCGTCTTAGGTGCTCACTCAAATAAAAACCTATAGTCCCTCATTCCCCACTAGCTTGTCCCACCCAAGGAAGTGTGCCCCTTCTCTTCTCAATAGTCCTTCGGCTGCCCCACTTCCCTTCCAGGGCTTCAACAACAAGTCAGATAGGAAGTCTCAGAGCCCTGCAACTATAGTTCAACACCTTTGGAAACCAATCCCCAAAAATTCTCTCACCTAGATAATTTCTCACGGGCCTGACAACCCACCTCTTCAATATCCCATGGGCCTGACAACTCGCTTCTTCAATCCCGCTCCCAAGCTAACAATTACCCAACATAAGGTTCTGGATACGGGTTCAGGTAAAGTCATGAAGATACAAATGATAGCTCAAAATGGCTCCAATACTCCTGGATGATTGACTGTATATCTCAGTGATGGATGGATCCTGGAAAATATGATGGTCCGAATGATGAAGATCTCTCGAAATGAACTAAGTCCAACAATATGTATGAATGCCCCCAACTTGACACTTGTCATGTTGGAAGATACTTTGGTCCACTTTGCCCCAACTTAGAACTTAGGACAACATAACTATCCATACTTTATGATTTAAGAAATATTAATATAATATTCCTTAACTTAGCCCCTTCCCTTTCCCTAACTAGTGGAGTTTAGTCCCCCATCTCTTTTATTGTGGTCGGTCTGCATGCAATGATGTATTTTATATTAAATATGAGATATGTACAAAAATAGGCCCACTAGCCTTTAACATCTAGGCTCTTTGGCCTAATCAAAACATAAGCATCCTAGATTATAATACTGGCTCACTAGCCTATAAAACATATCAGATACACATGGCTCCCTAGCCTCTACATTGTGCACACTTAAGATGATGGGTGCGGTATCCTGGAATGTGCACACTTCCTCATTTTACTGCATAGTGTTGAAATAATGTAACTGTGAAGATAATTCTTATTATTATTGGATTAAATCCCCATTATGGATTAATCATGTTATTATTATTATTATTGTTATTGGATTAATCCCCATTGTGGATTAATCATGTCGATAATTGTATAAGGACCAAATCCCCTTTTGCGGATTGGTCATCGGACAATTACAAAGGGTAGAATAAGAAGTCGGTCCCAACAATTATTATGGAAGACCCAGAATTAATTAAAGGTGGGTTTACCCACCCAGAGTGAGAGGTCGGCCCTGCCAGTTGTGACCTTTCACATGTGCTATTCTTGTATAAATAAGAGGCTAGTGCATCACTTCAAACACACATCTCACTTGCTCATTCTCTTATGAGGCAAGCTGCAATTACCAGTTGGAGAGAGGGAGAAGAGTGGTGCATCTCTTGGGGAGGACTATTTGTATTCATTTGAGTTATCTCTTGAACATTGTATAAGCTATTTATGATAAGGAAGTTTTTGCTGGGTTTTCTTCCCCTAGAGGGTTTCCCAGGATAAATGCTGTGTCTCTTGTGAATGTGTATTTCTCAGTGATCTTGTTCTTATGATGCTATTATCTATTGAAATGAAAAGAACTATAATAATGGCATAAACATTAAAATGGTATCAGAGCCAACCTGAAGGAAGCATATTTCGCAAGAGGAAAAACGTCACTGTTACCATACCCAAAAATTAGGGTTTTGCAAAAGTGAATCTTTTCAGCTCCCTAACCACCTAGAAAGCTACGCCCTCCCCAAAGGATCATTTTGGCACTTAGAGAGCACCTTTTCAGTGACTATATCTCCCGAAAAGTGAAGCCCTAGTTTCACAAAGTACCAGAAAACTAGAAAACCAGAGTACCAGAAGTACCAGAAGTACCAGAGTGCCAGAAAACCAGAAGCACGAGTCCAGAAATCCACAGATCAGATTTGAAGGGGTAAAAGTTGGATTTTTGAAATTTTGACTATACCAGCTAACTTGCCTCAGCTCAGCACATCTATCCCCTGGATCAGAATTTCAAAATTCAAAGTTTGAAAAATTAGGGTTTCCTCATAAAACCCTAAGTTGCAGTTGCAGTTGCAGTACCAGTTGCAGTTGTAGCCATAGAACCAGTTGCAATCACCCTTGAAGTTATCTCAAGATTTGATTACCACCGCTACCAGATGGAGCCACTACCTGCAAATTCTATCAGAGGTATGTACTTACATATGTTTAATGGTTAAACCCTAAAGAGTATTTGCAGGAGAAGGGATATCTTGCCATAGATCCAGAAGGATCTCAAGATCCAACACATTCATAGGAATGATGCAACCCAGGTGTGATTATTCTGATATACATCTATTTGTCATGACATTATCTTAATCAGTTTTGCATGTTGAAGCTATGATCAAATTATTAGAAGGATTAAAATTTGATCATAGAGCTTATCCTCTAACCTAACCTTCTGTTAAGATAGTGTATTGTCTTAGTACAACAGATAGGTTGAAGAAAGCACTCGTCACTTGAGTGAAGGAGACCTGAAAGAAAAAGCAAGCACTCACTCTTGAGGACAAGGCTCCAGGTTTGATTAATCAAGATTCAAAGGTACACATGACAAGATGATGACTTTAGTTGAGATAGAAATCATCGTAAAGTATTATAATTGATAGCATGTGAGCATATAGAGGTATATGCTTTACCTAATACAACTAACACCTCCTCTAGGAGAAACCTCGTGTGTTAGTTCTAGGTTTCCATGGAATAATGCTTGGTCACAACACTATGAGAGTGTTGACCTCATTTCGTATTGTATTCCTTACCTTTAATATTTACTTCAGATAAATTATAAGTGATAGCTCTAAAAGAGCTACTGTGATGATTGTTCGTGCTATTGCTTTATATTATCAAGAAGGATATTATTCTTGCTTGTTGTTTTGTTGACCTTTCTCCAGGTCACATGAGGAAGCTATAGAAAAGGTTACAGAAGGCAACATGCTAAAGGAGAGATCATAAATGAAGCAATCATTAGTGGAAAAGAAGAAGGTGGGTCACTCAGAAGCTTCCATGACCCATGCTATTGAGGAATCCATGTGAACTTAGCTCACATCAACTACAAGGCACTACCATACATATGCAAAGCTGTCACAGGTTTGCCAGAACTCAAAGGTGACGATGAAGGCATATGCGATGGATGTGCACATGGGAAGAACATCAAGAACCCATTTCCGAAGAGGGACAACAAGGCAAAAGGAGTCCTAGAACTCATTCATTCAGATGTATGTGGCCCAATTCCATCATCCTCCAATAATGGGTATGTATACTATGTATCATTCATTAATGATTATTCTCATAAAAGACCTGGATATATTTGAAGTATTCAACAAGATCAAGGAATTCAAAGCCTTGATAAGAGAACCCTTCTATAAGGAAGATTAAGATACTCAGGTCAGATAATGGAGGAGAATATACTTCAGAAGAGCTCATGAACTTCTGCAAAGATGTTGGGATCAAGATCCCCAACAAAACGATGTAGCTGAACGGAAGAACAGAACCATGCTGGAAGCTGTGAAGATCCAGACCTTCCTATGTGCTTATGGGAAGAAGTAGCAATGGAAGCTATTTATGTGTAGAACATATTATCCTATAGTTCACTTGGGTTCAAGACCTCGGAAGAGATGTTCACCGCAAAGAAGCCAGAGGTAAGCCATCTCAAAATATTTGGCTATCCAGTGTTTATTCGTATACTGAAAGAGAAAAGAAACAAGATGGAACCCTTCGGAAAGAAGGGAATATTTGTGGGATACTGTGAGGTCTCCAAGGCCTTCAGAATATACATACCTAGTCACCACCACATTAATATCAGCAAGGACATGACCATTGATGAAGAAGCAACACTTAAGAAATCAAGAAGATGCCATATTAAAGAAGTATATGAAGAGGAACTCGAAATTCCCAGGATTGCAAGATCTGTGAGGGAAGTTCCCAGAACTGTAGAACCTGTAAGGGAAGTCATAACTTCCCCTGATGAGGAGACTCCTGAAGATCATGATATAACATAAGTTCAAGAACCTCCTCAAATGAACTTCTCCCATAAAAGAAAGCCTTCTTGGGAAAGAGAGCTTATTCAAGATGGAGAGAAGTATGGTGTTCTATAAGGAACCTCAAGATAGGTGAAAAGACCAAAGCCATTCTCCAGTCACACGGCTTTGATGTGTAATCTACTTGATGAAGAACCTACATGCTTTGAAGAAACCATTTAGAGAAAAGAATGGGCAGATGCCATGACAAAGGAATACCAATCCATAATGAAGAACGAAGTATGGGAAATAGTTCCCAGATCGACGAATAAAGATGGGGTATCCTATAGATGGCTCTTCAAAATAAAACATGCTACTAATGGAAGTATTGAGAAGTATAAAGCAAGATTTGTCACTTGTGGCTTTTCCCATAAGGAAGGTATTGACTATGAAGAGACGTTCACTCCTGTGGCCAGATACACTTCGATCAGAACCATTATAGCTCTTACTGCCAAGATGAAATGGAAGCTGCACCAGTTGGATGTGAAGACAACTTTCCTGAATGGTGTTATCGAAGAGGAAGTGTATATAAATCAACCCTAAGGATTTGAGGTTGAAGATAGGAAGTCTCATGTCTGTCGATTGAAGAAAGCCTTATACGGATTGAAGCAAGATCCTAGAGCTTGGTATGGCCATATAGAAAGTTTCTTAATGAGCTTAGGCTTTACCAAGAGTAAAGAAGACTCAAATCTCTACTTCAAAATCATGGATAATGAACCAATAATATTACTACTGTACGTGGATGACTTATTCTTAATTGGAGAAGAAAATCTCATCACTGAATGTAAACAGAGACTTGCCGCATAATTTGACATGAAAGACCTTGGCCCAATGCATTACTTCTTAGGTCTTGAGGTATGGTAGAGTCTGGAAAGAATCTTCCTTAACTAGGGGAAGTACACGGTCAAAATCTTAAAGAGATTCGACATGCTAGAATGCAAGTCCATGAATACTCCCATGGAAGCAAAGCCGAAGCTGCTGGTTGATACTTTGTCAAATTTGATAGATGCCACTCTGTATAGACAAATTATTGGATCACTGATGTACCTGATGAACACTAGACCAGACATCTGTTTTACAGTGAACACCTTGAGTCAGTTTCTGGTAGAGCCCAGACATGTTCATCTAGTGGCTGCAAAACATGTGATGAGGTACCTTAAAGATACAATGGATTATGGTCTCAACTATGATGGAGATCATGACTTCATATTGAGTGGATATATTGATGCAGATTGGGAAGGAAGCGTTGCTGACAGAAAAAACACTTCTGGATGTTGTTTCAGTTTGGGATCAGCTATGATCTTGTGGAATAGTGGAAGCAATCTAGTATTTCTCTCAACACAGTGGAAGTAGAGTACATTGCCGCATGTTCTGCTAGCTGCGAAGCTGTATGGCTTCGAAAGTTGCTGATAGGCCTATTTGATTTGGATATGAGAGCAACCGCGATTCTATGTGACAATCAAAGATGCATTAAAATGATAGAGAATCCTATGTTCCATGACAGGTCGAAGCACATATAGATCTACTATCATTTCATCTGTGACATGGTACAGAGAGGAGCCTTGAAGCTCCAGTACATTAGCACGGATGAACAGGTTGCTAATGTGTTGACTAAGCCTCTATCTCGTGTAAAGTTTGAATACTTTCGAGATAAGCTTGGTATAGTTCGAAAGGACCCTCCCTGAAAGGGGGATTAGATGTATTCCTTGCTTCTGACCTAGTTGTTAGACGTAAAGCAAGATGAGTCATGCTTCTGACCTCGTCGTTAGACGTAAAGCATGATGCTGTGTGATCCTTGCTTCTGACCTAGTTGTTAGACGTAAAGCAAGATGAGTCATTCTTCTGACCTCACTGTTAGATGTAAAGCATGACGTCGTGTGATCCTTGCTTCTGACCTAGTTGTTAGACGTAAAGCAAGATGAGTCATGCTTCTGACCTTGCTGTTAGACGTAAAGAATGACACCGTGTGATCCTTGATTCTAACCTCACTATTAGATGTAAATCAAGATGAGTCATGCTTCTGACCTAGTTGTTGGACGTAAAGCATGACGCCGCTGATTCCTTGCTTCTGACCTAGTTGTTAGACTTAAAGCAAGATGATTCCTCGCTTCTGACCTCGTTGTTAGATGTAAAGCAAGATGAGTAATGCTTCTGACCTTGTTGTTAGACGTAAAGCATGACGCTGTGATTCCTCGCTTCTAACCTAGTTGTTAGACGTAAAGCGAGATGATGATATTACTTTCTTCTGACCTAGTTGTTAGACGTAAAGCAACATGTGAATGACACCGAGCTACCAGCTTAACCACTATGACATTGAGCTAGTGTAGTATTGTGATGTTCCAGCCTAGTGCTGTGATGAGGTATCATTTTTACTGATACATATTTGATGCAGACGATGATAGCATTCTTTAGAGAATGATGATGTTGCCGATGAAGAAAACTTTCGATGACTCATAAATATGCTAGCCAATGTTTCAAGATGATATTGACGATACTGTCCTCCAGATGCCACTGATGATGCATACCTCTCTCGCATGATGCTGATGAAGAATACCCTTCTTGTTAAGGGGGAGTGTTGAAATAATGTAACTGTGAAGAGCATTCTTATTATTATTGGATTAAATACCCATTACAGATTAATCATGTTATTATTATTATTATTGTTATTGGAATAATCCCCATTGTGGATTAATCATGTTGATAATTGTACAAGGACCAAATCCCCTTTTGCGGATTGGTCATCGGACAATTACAAAGGGCTGAATAAGAAGTCAGCCCCAACAGTTATTATGGAAGACCCATAATTAATTAAAGGTGGGCTTACCCACCCAGAGTGAGAGGTCGGCCCTGCCAGTTGTGACCTTTCACACGTGCCAGTCTTGTATAAATAAGAGGCTAGCACCTTACTTCAAACACATAACTCACTTGCTCATTCTCTTATGAGGCAAGCTGTAATTACCAGTTGGAGAGAGGGAGAAGAGTGGCACATCTCTTGGGGAGGACTATCTGTATTGGTTTGAGTTATCTCTTGAACATTGTATAAGCTATTTATGATAAGAAAGTTTTTGCTGGGTTTTCTTCCCCTAGAGGGTTTCCCAGGATAAATGTTGTGTCTCTTGTGAATGTGTATTTCTCAGTGATCTTGTTCTTATGATGCTATTATCTATTGAAATGAAAAGAACTATAATAATGGCATAAACATTAACACACAGTACTTGCACGCACTATGCAATGAAATGTGCATACCAAAATGATATCAAATCAACTCACCATCTTATGTACATTTGTATTTACATTTGCAATTGGATTTGGCCTTAGGGATATTACAATCCCCTCCCCTTATTTATGCACTGTCCTTAGTGCATCATCTACCCATGTACAACTAAATTTCAAAATCCTAAAAAAGATGTAGGTATTCTTTCCACATTGCATCCTCATGCTCCCAAGTAGCGTCCTCAGGACTGTACCAGGTCCATTGGACCTTTACAAGCCATATGGCTCGATTCTGGAGCTGTTTGATTTTTCGGTCTAGAATGCGCACCAAACACACTTGAAAAGCGCCTTCTTGCTCCACCTGAATCACATTCCAATCAATAACATGATTAGCATCAGGTATACATTTCTTTAGAAAGGATACATGGAATACATTATGAACAGACATATATGCAGGCAATGTAATCATATAAGCTACTGGACCAATCCTCTTTAGGATTTCAAATGGCCCACAATAGTGAGCTGCCAACTTTGAACAATTTCCCAACTTTAGGGAACATCTGTTGGCTTTCACTTTCAAGAATACATGGTCACCCACTTTAAATTCCCTATGAGTTCTACCCTTATCAGCATAGCTTTTCTGCCTGTCTTGGGCAACCTTTAAATTTTGTTTTATTTTCAACATTTTCTCTTCCATTTCCCTGAGCAGTGGCCCAACCACTGCTCTATTTACTGGGTTATCCCAGCTTACCGGTGTGTTGCACTTCCTTCCATAAAGTGCCTCAAATGGGCTCATCTTTAGAGATGCTTGGTACCCATTTTTATAAGCGAACTCTACCAAGTGTAGGTAGTCTTCCCATTTTGGTGGTTTATCCATCACATACATCCTCAACATATCCTCAATCACTTGATTCACCCTCTCTGTTTGTCCATCTATTTCTGGATGATAAGCTGTACTAAAATTCAAATTTGTTCCAAATCCATTAAATAATCCCTTCCAAAATTTTGAGGTAAATGTTGGATCTCTGTCAGACACAATTGTCAAGGGTATGCCATGTAACCTAGAAATTTCCCTCATATAAACATCAACAATGTTCGCTTCCTTGTTAGTTAGCTTAACTAGAATAAAATGGGCAACTTTAGTAAGCTTATCCACCACTTCCATGATAGAATCATGTTGCTTGTTTGTTCTGGGCTATTTGGTAATGAAATCCATGGTTACAACTTCCCATTTCCACTCAGGAATGGGTAATGGCTATAGCAAACCAGCTGCGTGTCTATGCTTAGCCTTTACTTTTTGACAATCCAAACCCCTGGTAATAAAATCAACAACCTCTTTCTTCATGCCTAGCCAATAATATTGGCTCTTGACAGCTGCAATAGTTTTATGATATCCTGGGTGCCCAACATAAGGCACATTATGCATTTCCCTAAGTATCAGATTTTTTTTAATTCCTGAGAATTTGGTACATAAATTTTTCCCCTGTATATGAGAATTTCATCCTCATGCAGCTTGCATTCTTCAATTTTCTGCTGCAAATTACCTTGCTGCAATTTTGCCACTAAATCCTTGTATTGTAAATCTGATTTGGCAGTCTCTATAATTCTGTGTTTCAAATATGATTGATACATGATAATGGCTATAACATGCATTTCATGCACTCTTCTGTTGAGTGCATCAACCTCTTTGTTCTCTTTCCCCTTGATATGCTTTATATCGAAGCCATATTCACTTAGAAATTCTAACCATTTGCTTTGCCTAACATTTAAAGTTGGTTGATCAAAAAAATATTTCAGACCATTGTGGTCTATCCTCATCTCAAACCTTTTCCCAATGAGGTAGTGTCTCCATTTCCTCAAGGCATGTACTATGGATTCCAACTCCAGATCATGAGTGGCATAGTTTCTTTCATGATCCTTCAACTTCCTTGATTCATAACATATAACAAACCCATTTTGACTGAGGACCCCACCAAGTCCCTCTTTACATGCATATGTGCATACAATAAAGTCTTCGTTTGGGTCTGCTATTCTTAATATTGGATGACTTGTTAATAATTGTTTCAAGTGTTGGAAACTCTTTTCACAATCCAATGTCCACTGAAACTTCACACCCTTTCTTTGCAATGAAGTGATTGGGTGTGAAATCTTTGAAAATCCATCTATAAATCTCCTATAGTATCCTACAAGGCCCATGAATGATCTCACCTCTGTCACATTCTTTGGCACTGGCCATTTTCTAATGGCTTCTGTTACACATCAAAATTGCTAAGTGTCGCATTGTCCCTGTCAATCGTCGTAAGTGTCGCATCTTCCCTACAGCTTTCGCAAGTGTCGCAAGTTGATCACTAGTGTCATAAATGATGTTCAGACATGATGTCATGATAACGATGCTAAGGAAGCACTTATGACACCTCATATAACTGATTTGAAGATCAAGAACTGGTCTACTGGAATCTAATAACTCTTGACACCTGAAAGAGACCCTAAAACAGTGGTTTGGAGGGGGAATGCTCCTCTAATACAGCTAGAGAAGCGCTGGCGCTCCTCTACCATGATTCAGGAGCGTTATAACGACCTTCATCCCTTCTGGAGGAGCGCTGCTCATCTTAAGAGTGCTGGCGCTTTCCCAAGGCACATCAGGAGTGCTATAATTCTCTGATACCCGTTTTGGGGGAGCGCTCCCTATTCTGGGTCAATTGTTAGCCCGTTGAGTCGAATGAGGAGGAGATCATTTGAGATTAGAAGGAAGTTGTGCTCGAATTCTTGGTTTCATCAAAAGATCCCTGATCTAAGGAGATGGTTCCTAACTGGTTCTAAACATAACTCAAGAGGTTAGGCCCCTCCCAACCTATATAAACAGGCTCTATGATGGTGGAAAGGGGGGAAGAACTGAACATATGAAACTTATGATCTTGGAGGAAA